>JABCKM010009938.1:60518-73649 GCA_018221805.1 Rugosomyces carneus
CCCCGGAGGAGAACTTCGTCTTCGTTTGCGAAATCGGAGAGTTCGTGAATAGGGACGGCGCATATGGTTGATACGAAGTTTGAAGGGAAGCGGTCTTGGTATATTTTGAGGTACTTGGGGTTGAGCTGCACAACATGGATTCTCCACAGGAAAGGGTGGTGATTTGGGAGTTTGGGAGTTTTTACTGTCGTTGTGTCGTTGCTACTACCGGCATCAGAAAAGCCAGCAAACTCCTTGAGTGCAACCTCTTTGTTGGTGCTAGCCGACATCATAGCCAATGGAATTGCCCAATACCTCTCTCCCACTGGCCTCTCCGCTAGACTTTTGAACTCGTCCAACTGCTCCTCCGAGAAAACCACCCCCCGGTAAACAGTCCCCTGGAAGTTGGATATCCTTTGTTCCCTCAGGGTATAGTTGAAAAGATCGATATTAAGGAGTTCGATGAGAAAGACAACACATCGGAGACGGCGCTCTTGTTCGACGAGGTCGTGTGTGCGGAAGGCTTGGTTGATGATGCGGAAGATTTGGTCATATCCTGCTTTGGATGTGTACAAACGGATAACGCTTAGGTTCCCGTCATCATCATCGTCGTAATCATCGTCGGAACGGTCTAGTGCATTATTGTTGTCGTTGATGCGCGAACTCCAGACCTTATGGCTAGAAAGAACAGCCGGAAGATACTTTTTGATGGCTGGGTCGTCATGGTCTGGGTCTGCCAGTTCAGAGATATACGAGCGCAGATCCTCCATTAATGAGGGATAAGATTTCCAGTTGTCTCTAATGTAAGTGATAGCATGACGGACAGCGGACATACGCGTTGACACGCCGTCGCCGTTGTAAAATGTGTGAGAGCGAGCGGAACCGTCTTTGCCAAACTTGCAAAGGAACTCCATTGAGCTCCAGTCGCCAAAGCGATGAGCATATACAGGCTCAGGTGGTAAATCGTCCTGGGGGCGATTACCGCCATGGTCGTCTTCGGCTTGCATAGGACGACGACAACGATGGGGGAGACGTCTGATGACAATGAACAACAGAGTTGTAAAGGAGTGCAGATGTCAAAACACGGGAACATCCCGCAAAACGTTAGAGATCATGGATTGATCATGAGGACAAGCGTGACATTATTTGTTTGCCGAGCTGTAAAGCAAAAAAGGGTTATTTATCGAATTACTGTAAGAGTAGGTGAAAGAACCTTATCACCATCATCACCCCACTCAAACGTAGAGACGTGCGTTGACGAGCTTCTCCTTTGATTGATCTAACTGATGAAGTATCGGATTAGACTACCAAATGAGCACGCTCGCAGGAGACAATCCATCTGATCCATCATCGCCTAATCGCCTGGCGCGGTTCGGAGACTGGGCACACGTTCGAGGGATACAGGCGCTAGCGACTATATCCTTTTTCCACGGGGAAGGTGTAAACGAACGTATGACACACTTTCGCCAGGCGATCCACTATGTTCGGGATAATTGGGCGGACTATACGACGTTGGTGAATGGGCTGAGAGCGTTGGTCGAGAGAGAAATTCCAGATGCGTTACGCAGAGAGGGCAGAGAAAGCATCGAGCCTATCCTATCGAGTCCAAAAGAGTGGAGAGATAGAGAAGTCAGAACTTCTGCTGGGCTGGAGGATTACAGCGCTATCCGATTATATGCATCAGATTTCGGGTACGAGCAGATATTCAAGATAGCCGACACGATCTTCCGCACAGGGACCGGAGTGGGAACAGAGGAAGAGGAATCCATGAATTCTGCTGTGTTCCTGGTGGAGTTGCTGAATGTCGACTTGTTCAATTATGTCTCCGTAACACCAGCAGCCAACAACTTCCAGGGTGTTGTCTTTCGGGCCCTTGCTGCCTCTGAGGAGCAATTGAGAAGTTTTCAAGAGCTGGCGGCGAGGCCTATCCCGGATCGGTACTGGGCCATTCCACTGGCGATTATATCGGCGAGCAAGGACCAGGAAACGGCGATGGCCTATGCCAAAAGGGAGGTTTCCCAACAAACAGGCAGTTCGCTGTTTCTCTGGCGAATTCATGTGGTCGAGCTGGAGGCGGAGTTGCTCCAAATCTACCGTGATAGATTTCCGACGAGCGTGGTGTCCACGATATGTGCTGTTCCTATTGGAGAGTTGACAGGGTATCCAGAACAGGACGAAGTCGTACTACGAGGACCTTTTTTCCAACTGTTGAGGATGCACGAGGAAGCAATAGAGGGGGTTGGGAATGTGCATGTTATGGATTCGGTGATGCTGAATACAAACCGCGACCACCCTAGCAGTCAGGGACTACCAGACGCAGCGAGGGATGTTATCGGACATCTGGTGAGCGTAGGCAGGGCGAGGGCGTGCAGGGCGTTGGCAGAGGAATATGGCCTGGCAGAGGATGCAGAAACGTATAGACAGCTGGCTGAGAGCGTACTTACGTAAGAGAGGTGACCCTTCATCGTACGGTATGGTGTCAGGACCTGCACCTGACTCTCCTCGATCTTCGCAATCTCCAGCACCCTCAGGTGCTCAGGGAGACCTTGAATTGGAGATACTTGGTCTCGCAAATGCATTGTATAACCTCGGCACGACTGTCATTAATGATTCCACGAAAGAAAGAGATAAGCCGGGTGGTGGTAAGCAGGTCGGCCTCAGAGTGTACGTATATGGTTATTGCTTCTATCCCGAAACGGGTGTGTATAGCGTGTGCGCCTTTTCCTTTTTTCTTCCAGAAACGAAGCTATCAGCCATTTGGCAACCATCGACGAAATGGCGCAGCATATATCGACAAGGGTCCCATTGCAGGTTCTTTCCGATATCGACAACTCCCGGAACCCAATGCAACTAACAAGGGAACGTCTCGAACGAGCAGCGACAGAAAACCAGTTTATGAATGGGAAAATTGCTGCCATTGATGTCAGTGTGATTTCTATTGGTGATCTTCTTCTTGGACTCATGTACACGCGTATAGTCATATCGCAAGTATTTAAATGAAGCGCTTGTACAGAATTTTCCAGAACTAGAAGAGTACTTTCGTAAAGAGGGTGAACATGCGGTGAATGGGGTTGATGGACATGTAGAAGCTAGTAGCGGTAGTACATAATGCACATATGACAATGTTGTGTCGGAGATTGGCTGGGTTGGCAAGCAACCACTCAAATTACTTCTTTTCTGCGTTCATTCACGACCTCACCTCGTTACCTGGCATAACGACAACAGTACAAGTCTGCACCTAACGTCTAACTATATAAACTAAACTATAATCACGGCCTCGTGGTCAGGCCCACCTGATGGCAGATATCATACCCTCATATACAGCATTATCAGCCTCATCGGCTAGGTCGGATGTATCCACAGTCCTGCAGTCCATTATTGATCGTAAGCCTACGATATGCCCTCTCTTATTCACCTAAAGCTTGCTAGTATCACCCGCTGCGATCGATGACTCGAGTCGCCAAGAATTAATGAAATATCTCTTGCGGGATTTGAAAGCCATCTCCAGTTATGGGGGTACAAAGACCCTGTCGTCAAAGGGTATATTCATCCACCCTCTCCATGCAAACATCCCTCTCATCATCTCTCCTTTTTCCCAGATGCTACCAAGGCACTCCTCGCGCTCAAAAATTTGGGCAAACATCCCGCCGGTTCGGGTTACCTAGCGTCGCATACTAATCTATCGGCGCTTTTATCACTATCATCCTCTTTCAAAGACGATCCTGAGGCATCTGGAGAAGCTCTCCGCTGCGTTGCTAACGCGCTTTTACTCATCGAGAGAGCTCGCTCCACCTTTTTGGACAAGGAAGTTGACGGAGGAAATATTTGTGTTACGATGCTCGAGGTGCGTGTTCGCTCTTACTTTAGGTCTGTAGCGCGTGCTAAATCAACGCCATGAAGAAATCGACTTTGCCCGACCAGATTTTCATCTTATCCCGCATTTTGTTTCTTTGCACGGCATCAGGACCTCACTTCATATACAATCTGGTTGAGGACAAGTACCATGGACGTACAACTGTGGAGATCATAGGAAGCAAGCTCGATATTCTCACAGTAGGACTTCTATCGGGGACCAAGATGGCTCGCGAAGCACTATCCGATATCCTCAAGCTCACGTTTAATATCCTTCTACATTATCCAAAGATGGTAGAATCAGATCCTCAAACTCCTGAGGCTAAAAACTCCAGTGAGGATAAAGTCATGGGGGATTTTTGGAATTCTAAATTGGATAGGTCAGTATCTCTACTTTCGCATTTCCACTCTACATTGCGTTGCTGATATACTCTTCCGAACTTCGCTAGCATCCTGGCGCCACTTCTCCGTACATTCACCTCTCTCCCGCCTACGTTCCCGAACCCGATCGCCGCGCCACTCAGTCACGACCGTGCGCTCTCTGTCATCTCAGCTGGTCGACGTTCACTCTCACCACGCTCCCCATCAACGGCATCATCACCTTCATTGGCGTCCGCCGCACCAGCAGTGAACGCGCTCCAACGTGCCTGTGACCTGCTAGACGTCGCATTTTCGCATTACTACCCCGACTCTATAGACGTCGACGATCAAAGTGTACGCGATCGGTGTAAACAAGAGTCGCCGGACACTTCGCTCGACGACTTGCTTTCGCCTCTCGTGGTGCTGATATCGAAATTCTGCACTTCAGACGAATCGTCGAGGACGCGCGTAAGAAAGTGGATTGCCCCAGATGATCTGGATCGGTCGGCGCCGTTGGAGGAGAGGGCGGATATGCTAGGGCGGTGTTTGAGGATTATGCAAAGCGTGTACCATCAGAGGCTGAAAGAGTCGGTGGGGGAGCTTTTGTATGCTATGTGCGATTCGGATGGTACGCGTTTCATTATTATTTTTTTGCCACTCCACGCTCGTGAACTCACCTTGACTTGCATAGCATCTGTACTTTCGGCGTTGATGGGATACGGCAACGTCGCTGGTTTCTTATTCCACAAGGGTATCGTCAACGCCCCTCCACCGCCGAGCGCAACGACGAGCACTTTCAATCCTCCAACAACCACTCCATCTGGTGCCGCTATCAACCCCATAACCGGGACGACGTTCGAATCCAGGCAAGATCTGCCAGAGATGACGGACGAGGAGAAGGAGCGTGAAGTGGATAAGCTGTTTGTGTTGTTTGACCGCTTGGAAAAGACTGGTGCGATTCCTGCAAGTCAGAACCCGATGCGAAAGGCGATTCAGGAGGGCAAGGTACCCTTTCCATAGTCTCCGTATACCTGTTTTTGATTTTCCTTCCTTTACCCGTTATAATCGTGGCTATTACGAGCTACGTCGTGTATTTTAACTCCAGCCATCTCGCCTTTAGCTAACGATTTGGCGAATATGGTTTGGAATATTCCCCACAACACTAGTTATTAATACTACTAGTATCATTTTCACTCTTCTGTTGTGCTCTGATCCCCTTCATCATCGTCCTCATCGGATTCCTCTTGTCCAGCATTAACGGTCATCATGTCGTTCAAGCTAAAGAGAAGTGAGCTCCTCGCGAACCGCCACAAGAATCGAGGCATACCAATGAACAAAAGGGCGCATCACTTGGACAGCATCCGTCAGTTTTTGCTTGAAATCTGCTAACAGTACATCTTTGTCCGTAAACCTATTCAAGATGTTTTGAGTGGATTTCAAACTACCAACACAAACCATACCGTTGGGAAACACAGAACGAACGACACTTCAACAAGTCGATATCTCTGCTCCAATCACAAACGTTATCAAAATAAATTGAACAGAAGGGCACCATCGTACTTGTGATCCTTATCCACACCCTTAGGCGCAACCTTCAACTCATCCTCCATCCCGAATATACTCTGCCTACCGTCTTCACTCGGTTGAGGTTCGCCAAAATGAAGAACAAACTCAGGGGCCGAAAGGATTCTTCGGAGACGTTTAGAGCTCCGTTGAATGTTGGTTCTAAAGATTATACCGAAACGTGGTCAAAGGAACGGTTGGCGATGCGTTAGCAAAGTAATAACCACCTGATATTATTAAGCTCGGCACGTCCAGGGGACCATGTACCTGCTCCGATGATGCTATGACCACCTGGTCTTACTACGAAAAAATTGGTCTCCTCGTCAATTAGTTCCGTTATGCGCTGGAATCCTCACCTGAACTGTGGATGACAAACCAAGTCCGAATTTAGTGGTGATGGCACAAAACGTTTATGAAACATGAAACACGAACATATGGTCTGCGACGAATGTTATTGGATGTATCAGAGGCAGGAGCACCAATTAATAACTCACATCCCGCAAAAATCCCTTTCCTTCCAGTACGCGAGAAGCTAGCTGAGAATCCCGTCTTGTATGGTGTCTTGTCATTGCTGAATCGAATCTATCATTGGCACGAGATGAATTTAACGCACAACATACGCGTTATTAAATGACGCACGTCACGGTAAATACGGTGTATAACGTCCTTGGCAGGAAGAGGTGGAATTTGCGGGTCAACCCCGATGAGTAGCTCTGTGAAAGCTTCAATAAAGTGTTTCCATTCGGTTTCAGCTTGGCGATAAACAGGTTCTGCCATTATATCAGCCTTTCCCCGTGCCATACGTATGTATAGAGAACAAGTCTACCGTGTAGTTTGAACCTGAACGTAAACAAGACGGTCCTCGGTCAGCATCGCGAGTGGAAACGAGATGAGAGTGCCCACCATTGACGGTCATTACAACTCGGATCCTTGAGTTTAGTCAAGAAATCGAGGGTATTCTGTGATATTTGACCTGGCGGCACTAATTTACGATAGTCAATGCTCGATGTCGCCAAGCATCATTGACATTGCTTACCACGACCAGCAGTGGGTGCCTGAACAACTCTGCCCACAATCTCCTGACCATCATCCAACTCGAAGTCATTCCCTTCTTCGTCGTTGCTATTATGCCTTTTGCGCTTGCTAGGCGATGGTCTCTTTTCTCGTTTTGGACTTTGTGACTCGCTTGTTTTCCGCTTTGCAGAGGTCGACAAACCGCGTTTCCGCTTCTTCGATACGGCTCCAACGTTGTCGTCGTCCAGATTATCGCTGTCATACACTTTTTCATCCTCCTCCGAACCGCGTTGGTCCTCTTCATCGTTTACATACGCGTCCCCTTCAGATTCACTTGTGTTATTCTCATTGTTTCGCGTAACAGATTTTCTGCTCTGCTTCTTCCCAGTGGCGCCTTTAACTTTGCGACCAGGCTTGGTCGAGCGAGTCCGTGGCGAAGAAGAGACCATCAGAAACAGAGTCAGTGCTTGTGAGGTCACTTAACTGTGGCTGTGCCGGCTATCATGAGCAACAATCAGCCATCATCGTCCTCTGTGTTCCCCGGACCCCCCTCGTCCTCATCTGAACAGGCGGGCTCGTCTCAGTTTAAGAGCCAAAGCACTGGAAATCCCCAGAACTACTCGTATTATGGTAATATCCCAGCTTGGGCCCCCGCCACAGGGTCGTATCCCTACATCAACGCTTCTCAGTCATACTACCACTCAGGCTACAATACCACACAAATATCCCCACAATCACAGCCAAAACACAAGCCAACACCGTCCCCGTCCCCGTCTCCGTCCCCTCCACCCCCTGAATCTTATCATGACTGGGACAAAGCGATCCACTCGTTTCTCGTTCGACTCGGCCTTACCCAAGCTGCATCAGGCTTTGAATCTGACATGCTGATCATGAACGCGACTTGGGAGCAGAAAAATGTCCCAGGTGCGTTGATAGAACTTTCCAAACGCATATCGGTATGTGTTGTATTTTTCTCCTTCTTTCCTCATGGCAGTTTTTTAAGTCACTTTCAGTCGCTAGTGGGAACTGAACCTACAGATGTAAATGTTCCAGGTCCTAAAAACGAGAATACGACCGGAGCCAAGCCATTAGAGGAACGGAGGCTTGATTACGTTCACCTCGCGAAAGATTTTACGCCGCAGTCGCAATCCAAGGTACATTATGTCTTGGCCATGAATCTCCCTCTGGGTTTTACAAATTTCTGACATTGACACACAAATTGCTTGGTAAATCGTTGTAGATCAACAAGCAGATCTCCCTCTTCCTCGCTCGCAACCGTGCCCGTAACGACGCATCTAACCGTGCGGAGTTTTTGAACTCCCCCGCAGGAAGTCATCAACAGGGTACAGAAATGGCGGTTGATGGCGATGCCAATCCGACAACATCGGTATCGGCATCGTGCGCCCGAGTGGACGCGAAGATGCTCAACAGAGACGTGCAAATGAAGTATGATATTGCTCGAAATGAGGACGGACCTTTGAGCCGTACCGTGTTTGGTGGTGGCAGCAACGTAAAGGCACAGAACCGTGATGGTAATGACAATAGCGAAGAGCATCATCAGGGAGACTCGAAAACATCTACAACAAATGTGCCCGTTCAGAGTACCAGTACCGAGCTGAACTGGACAGCCAAGCGACATCCGGGACTTGACGAGCGGCTACACAATATTGAGGATCATCTCGCTGTTCGATATGGTTGTGTCTCTCTTCCCTTCCTCCTCCCCCAAAAAATAGAACACATAGGCTTACCAAACGAGTAAAACCCCACAGTGCCTTCTTCCCCGCGTACTTTACTCGCTCGTCTCGAGTATCTTGAAAAACACATCATCCGACTTGAGAAAGACTACCCTCCATGGGCGGCTCTCCATTTCAACCAGCCTAATCGTGGTGTACGTATCCAATCTCTGTATGTATCCTTAACCCCTTGCTAACCCATCTCTCTCGGACCAATCATGCCACATGACTACTAGTGGCCGCCACCCCCTCGCCAAACACCCATCATAGTCCCTCCCCATTTGCGCGACATTCAAGATAAGGGTGTGACGGTAGCTAGTGATGAAAAACGTGGCTCGGCGGCGGAAGGCAAGTCGAGGAAGACAAACTCTAGCCTTCAAAGAGCCGTATTGGAACGTCTAGAAGTTAAACAAGCCATGAGTGACTTGGAGGGCAAGGGATAGTATACATCAGGTTTGGCAGTTGTTCTTATTGTGCTTAGAGCTGCAGTGTATTGGCCAAGTCGACGATATACCTACCTCACTGGTCAAGCATATCAGTTACATATCTAACTAAACAGTACATTGCAAACAAAGTTTCAGCTTATAATTTATTTAGTCAAACCGTGTCGTATGTCAAAGACAGGGCCTATAGTAGGATGGTTGGGCTTCTACTCTTCTTATGAATGTTTGGACGGCTTGCCTTTTGCAAAGTGATCAAACTGGGTAGCCAGAATAGCTTTAATGTAGTTGGGCTCTGCGGTAAAAACCTATGGGGAATAATGAGTCTAGCTCAGTGTGGGGCCAAGTTTGCTAACGAACTCGATCTTCGAACAGAATTCTGAGATGGAAAGTGTAGCCGTACTTCTTTGCCAAATCATAAAATGCCTCTCCTGATCGACCGAATGAGTGGGATGTCAGATATTGTGGATCAGTGATGAAGCAGACCTGGAAAGCCTGATTTGAGGTTGTTGATGCTTCGAATGAGGATACCAATGCCGGCTGGCCACCTGTCGTGAACGCGGGGTGGTAGAACTGCCCCCAGAGCTGCTGCATTTCTACGATTAATAAGATTGTTATAGGAAGCCTTCAAGAACAAAGCGATTGGGATAGCCAAGACATTTGAGAGCACAAGCAGCCAGAGGGGAAGGCGAACGACCCCAAAAGCATCGAGGGCTCGTATGATGAAGTAGAGAAGGATGAGCGGAGAAGAGAACGCTGGGAGATGGTTTGCAAGGTATACTATGCCTGGCGGGAGATTTGGCATGGTGGAAGTTTAAAGAGACTTTTGTGAGACAGACAAATCATATGACATTTATATAGAACACAAGGAGTCGAGAGAAGAACCTTCCCGAGACACCGCCTGATACAGATCATGTGAAAGTCGCGCTTTGAGCCGGGGCAATTCCAAGAATAATATGCCAAAAACGCTAGATGGAGTTGTATCCTTTTTATTTTATTGATTTTGTTGACGATGGGCGCAACATCAATGATCATCATTGCAAGCGTCGATGGCGTTGTTTGCTCTGGTTTGTATTCCAGGCCGGCATTCTACTCGGGCGTCGGTATGCAAGGCACAAAGGCGCCTTGAATCTATGCCCAGATGATGGTGGCAAAGGGGGTAAATAATAATTGAAATACAAGTGTGCGCACTGATAGGAATGCTACGACGGCGGCAAGTCGTTTCCGCAGCTGGACTAGACCGGCCCTAAAGTAATCGGATAAGCAGTGCACAGCTCTTATGAAACTCGTTAGTCGGACTTTTCTGCACTCTCTGCCCCAACAACACCACAGCGGAGCACATTACAAGGTAAGAGCACTCGCCGCAGCTCGCAGTCCACAGCACTCAACGTCCTATTATCCGACTGCGCTTTTCGTGTATAAAACCACCATCGATTACACTCCTCTACAGTCTCCAACACCCCTGATTCTTCATTTTCTTTTACCTTTTTACTTTCTTGAACAAATAATCAGTCATGGAGGAGGAAGTCGCAGCTCTTGTACGCGTCTATGCTTTTTGTTTCATCGTATAATCTAGTAAACACATCATCATCAGGTTATTGACAACGGTTCTGGCATGTGCAAGGCTGGCTGTAAGTTACCTGCTCATCAAGATGTCGCCTTTCACTGATTCATTCCCTTCACAGTTGCTGGTGCTTATCCACTTGAAATAAAAAGCAGGATAGTCTCACTGACCTTTTCACAGGTGACGATGCTCCACGCGCCGTTTTTCCGTATGTTTCAATTGTCCTGGTGTGCGTCATCACTTTCTGATCTTTTTTCTATCAAAGTTCTATCGTTGGTCGTCCTCGTCACCAGGGTGTGATGGTGGGCATGGGGCAGAAAGACTCCTACGTTGGGTATGTTTCTACCCTCTAAATACTTATCATCGTCATTCTTATATTGCCGATCAAAGTGATGAGGCTCAATCGAAGCGTGGTATTTTGACCCTGAAATACCCAATCGAGCACGGTATTGTCACCAATTGGGATGATATGGAAAAAATCTGGCATCACACTTTCTATAACGAACTCCGTGTAGCGCCAGAAGAGCACCCCGTTCTGCTTACGGAAGCGCCACTGAATCCCAAAGCCAACCGTGAAAAAATGACCCAGATCATGTTTGAGACATTCAACGCCCCTGCCTTCTACGTCGCCATCCAAGCCGTCTTGTCATTATACGCCTCTGGTCGTACCACTGGTATTGTGCTTGATTCTGGAGATGGCGTTACCCACACCGTGCCCATCTACGAGGGTTTCGCTTTACCCCATGCTATCCTCCGTCTAGATCTTGCCGGCCGTGATTTGACCGACTTCCTGATTAAGAACTTGATGGAGCGTGGTTATCCATTCACCACCACTGCTGAGCGGGAAATAGTCCGAGATATTAAGGAGAAGCTTTGTTACGTGGCTCTTGACTTTGAACAGGAGCTTCAAACTGCTGCACAGTCTTCTGCCTTGGAAAAGAGCTATGAACTTCCTGATGGTCAGGTCATCACGATCGGCAATGAGCGGTTTGTCATTTTCTTTTTCCTTGATTGTGCCAATGTTTGTTTAACCTTATTCGCTTAGATTCCGTGCGCCTGAGGCCCTATTCCAACCTGCCTTCCTTGGCCTTGAAGCTGCCGGCATCCACGAGACCACGTAATTCACTTTACCAAATCCTTATCGTACGCGGGGCTAACTTCTAATTACCTAGTTACAACTCCATTTTCAAGTGCGACCTTGATATTCGTCGCGACCTGTATGGCAACGTTGTTTTATCTGGAGGGACCACCATGTTCCCAGGTATTGCTGACCGTATGCAGAAGGAGTTGACCTCGCTGTCACCCGCCAGCATGAAGGTCAAGATTGTTGCACCACCTGAGCGTAAATACTCTGTCTGGATCGGTGGTTCGATCTTGGCTTCCCTCAGCACATTCCAAAATCTATGGTGTTCCAAGCAAGAATATGATGAGTCTGGTCCGGGTATTGTTCATCGCAGTATGTATCATTTTTATGTGCCTCGCTTATTAAGCGATTGGTTGACATCTAAACGCAGAATGCTTCTAAATGTAATGACCCTTGGAGGGTGGTGAGAGATGGGATGTCCCGGAAGGGAGACTACATTACGATATTTCCAGGCGCCCCGTTCATACTTACTATCTGTCTCTTTTTTTTTTTCTAAATGAAAGCGTTTTGTTATGATCACGATTATCTCCTTTTGATGTGCATCCTTTTTTTCCCAATGGATCTGTCTACGCAGCGTTCACAAATTCTGCGGCTTTAAGTACTTTGTACTTGTTTCCAGGAAGGAGAGAACTCTCATCCTCCCCGTATACCATCTTGACAGCTAGACCGCTTGTCCACGTCAAAAAAGTCAAAAAAACCAAGCTCCACAAAGCCCAAATATGGAGAGTCCAATAGTGCCAGCCCGCCGCAGAAGATCAATCGACAACGATGAACTGCGCTATCCAATTTCCAAAAGCTTATCATCTCCCATGATAATTGAAACTCCTCCAAGACCCAAATCCACACCTGGCGAACGCCACGAAACATCCTCCGCTCATAACATATCCGCCACAACAGAGCGACCAACAAAGCCTCTTCCTGCTTCTAAATCACGACCAAGAATGGTTTCCCCAAATCCGCATAACCCCATACCGATCGTTGCGAACCCATTGATGTTGCCTGTCCAGGCTCACGTTGCTCGCAATGGCGTATCTGCTACAGACAGGCGTCTCTATGTCATCCTAGAGCAGGCATGTCTGGAAGCCTATCGGATCACGAGCGGCGGAGGTGGTGGTGGTGGTGGTGGGAGAGGCAGGAAAGGCGGTGAGGGCGAGGTGAAGTATACTTTGCTCAACTGTGATGATCATCAAGGGATTTTGGCGAAGACTGGGAGGGATATCGCGGACGCGAGGCCTGATATCACGCATCAGGTAGGTTGTTCGCGTCTGTTTTTTTCTTGATTGGAATGACTTCAACACGCCAAAAAAAAAAACTTCACAGTGTTTATTGACTCTATTGGACTCTCCGCTCAATAAAGCTGGTCGACTCCGGGTGTATATCCATACGACAAAGGGTGTTCTCATCGAAGTCAACCCCCACGTGCGGATCCCAAGGACTTTCAAGCGCTTCAGTGGGCTGATGGGTTCGTGGCAGATTCATGAC
>JABCKM010009938.1:74095-114951 GCA_018221805.1 Rugosomyces carneus
ATGGCGCGCGGCAAGGACGATTTTGCAGATGCTTGGGTTGACGAAAAAATTAGTATAAGCGATTATGCTCTCAGTGCTAGTGTGGCCTGCGGGAAGGTTAGTCCTCGGAAAAAAACAAAAATTGCTTTCGACTGCTAATATCTCTGCTACACTAGTTCTGTTGTGCGTTGGAGGAGCTCTGGGATGTTGTTTAAATCTGCTTTTGGATTTTACTTCATGTACGTCTTCTTACATCGTGTTGTATTTTTAGTTTTTCGGATCCTCAACGGATCGAGCCTTGTCGCTGTAGTACTTTAAAAACGTGAATTCCCCTTCACACAAAAATAGTAGTAGGCTTAGGTTTTGGACACTGTATATACCATACTGCAAATCTAACTTATAGGCTAGAATATCTTTCAGTTGCTATCTGCGTTACGTAATACACATAAAATTCATCCGCCGTTGGTTTCTGGTCTGATCTCCCTCCCACTTGCTCGCACTTGACGATGCCGAAAATCAGAAAAAGTAAAAATCAAACGTTTCGCTGCGTTAGTTGGTTCTCAATGGTTTAACAGAAACCAGCAATCGGCAAAAGATTCATGAGCGCAAAAAGATTGAGCACAAGGTGCGCGAGAGTAAGAAGAAAGCCAGGAAAGCAGCAAAAAAGAGTTCTCAATGGAAATCAAGTGTGTTTATCGTATAGCAGTTTTTTTTGTTGTGGATATGCTAAAGCGAATCGATATCTGTCGTGCAGAAAAACCAAAAGATCCTGGCATCCCCAATAATTTTCCTTTCAAAGATCAAATCCTTGCAGAGGTTTCTGAGCAGAGGAGAATGGTTAATTATATTTTGAAGAAACCTTTGAGGAGCATTCTTCTGATTTTTGCTCGTTTCCACTTATGTAGGATGCCGCCGAGAAACTTCGGAAAAAGGAGGAAAAGAAAGCTTTGCGTGCCAAAGCCAAACTCTCTACTACTGAGCTCACTACAGGAGCAGAAGAAGGGGGTCATGAAGGGGGAGATAATGAGAATGGTGTGGAGCTTGGAGAGCTAAAAGGCTTGCAGGTAGGAAACGATGCTGTTGGCGGTGTTGGTGCCAGACAGCTCGTGAACGCGAAAGCTTTTCGTCAGCCGAAGAAAATGATTCCCCCCGTCGAACAGGACGAGATTGAGGAGGAGAAAGTTCCGGTGCTAATTAGCCACGACTTGCCGAACTTGCAAGCTGTTCTCGACGCGTCCGATGTAGTTATTCAGGTTCTTGACGCCCGCGACCCCCTCCCCTCCAGGAGCTCCCATATAGAAGAGCTGGTTGCAGCTAAACCAGGCCAGCGTCTTCTTTTTATTCTTACCAAAATTGGTGCGTCCATCCTTACAGTATGAGCGTTCCAAAATTAACAACTTTCAAAACTTGTCTCATCTCTATTCCTATAGACATGTGTCCGCGCGAGTCAATTGCTGCATGGGCTGCCTATCTACGGTTGCAGCATCCCACATTTTTGTTCCGATCAGCGACAAGCTTCTTACCTTCGAACCCGGAGAGTGTCATGAAGGGCAAGGGTAAAGGCAAGGCAACGATGCGCGCCCAGGATGGCCTTGGTGTTGACTCCGTGCTTGCGTGTCTCGCCGAATGGGCCGGTGCAAAAACGAGTGATGAGCAGCTGACAGTTGCTGTTGTTGGTGTCACAAATGTCAATTTTTCGCGCCCTCAATTCGGAACAACAGTTACTGACAAGTTAATATGTATAGGTCGGCAAGAGTTCCTTCATCAATTCGATGGTCCGTAGTAATGCAGTAGCTACCTATTCCCTGGAGACTTCGTCACGGGGACCGACCACGACGGAACAACCCCAGGAGGTGACAGTCGAAGTGGAAGGCAAGAAGATACGCCTTGTAGATACTCCTGGGTTGATGTGGCATAGGGACGAAGGGACCGAAGATTCGAATGAACCCCGGGCTCGTGATATTCTGTTGCGTTCTAAAGGAAGAATTGATCGGCTCAAAGATCCAACAAGTGTTGGTCAGTGATAGGAGCTAACATTCTGTTTGTACTCATATTATTTTTTAGTATCACATATTGTGACCAGGGCCAACGCGGAAGACCTGATGTTACTTTACAACCTTCCGGCATTTCCCCAAGGCGACTCCAACTCTTTTCTATCGGGGATTGCTCGCTCACATCAACTTGTGAAGAAGGTTCGTGCTAGGATCATAACTGACTGACAGGGTACTTTTGATTCACTCTGCGTTCCAGCATGGGGCGCTGGATGTAATTGGCGCCTCTCGTATCCTGCTACGAGACTGGAACATTGGTAGACTTGCGCGGTACACCAACCCGCCAAAGTCATCGACCAACGAGACTAGTGATTCGACATTATCAAGATTTTACGAGGGGGACCAGACGATTTTAGAGACTATCACCCCGCGAAAAGATCTGCGGAAGTCTGCTGGGTTAGTGAGGCTTAGTTTTGGATCTGTTGATACGCGCAGGGTTGTACTCGATCAACCTTGGGTACAGGACCAAGCAGCGAGTGAAAATGATGGTGAGAGGCAGGGAAATAGTGATGATGAAAATGAGGAAGAGGAAGGTGAAGAAGATGGAGATATTGAGGCAAGTGATATTGAAGATGGGGACGGAGACAGTGATGAGGATGAGAGCGAAAGTGTGGATGGGGGATTTGAAGATGAGGGTCTTTCCGCGATGTCAAGGAAGCAAAAAAGGAAACGCGTGATGGAATCTCCTGCTGCACCAGTTAGGAAAAAGGTCACCTTTGCTCCAAGTCTGAAGGAGTCCAAAAGGAATAACACCTCTGGGACCAAGACCCTAAAGAGGCCGAAAGGTGAATCAACAAAATCTGCGGCCTCTAGCCTAGCCCAGAAACAACAGTCGAAACGTGCCACTATCAAGAAATCGGACCAAAAAAATACAAGCTCATCAAGCACCCCTAGCGATGGCAAGGCGTACAATTTTGGAGAGTACTTCTAGTACATTAGAGTTGTAGTAAACAAACCCCGATCAGTGAAGAGTCCCCTAATCATGATTCCCATATTGTAATGAAGAACTGCTCGTGTTCTCATGGCACCTTCTTTTGATCCTCAGGGCCGTGGATACGACACTCAGCGGCACCACTGTAAGGTTGGAGGATTCCCGATTGACGATCGTCCTTCCACTCACACATGGGCGCCTGCAATTCGCCGTGATGAATCCCAGTGGAGCTATATAAAAAACGTTCTATTTACGATGTTGCCGTAACCAATGAGCTCATGGTCATGTATATAAAAAGGCTGAGAGGTCGGTCCCAACTGCTCCCCACCCCACCCGACTCCTCTCTTTAAATGACTTACGCATTTGGCCGCCGGTCGTGCCAAACTAGCTATGTTCAAGTACGTTCGTCAATGCTTTTGTTCCACAGTTTTTACTCACCTGATGGTCCTCATCAGGACAACTTGTATCAACGTGCTTATTTCGATTGCCTGCCACTAGAGCTCAAGTTGGAGATTTTTGCTCACTGTGCAGCCATCCGCCCTCGACTTAGCTCGGCTGAAGCCCCGTTGCTGCTTTGTCGCGTCTCTTCTTCGTGGAGAGCAGTCGTGCTCTCTGCGCCAAAGCTATGGGCCACCTTCATGCTTGATGCTCTCGACGTCACCGACCAGGGCAAGATCAAACTATTACGTCTGTGGTTGGAGCGTTCAAGGAATAGTCCACTGTCCTTCCAACTTTTCCAGGGACGCCAATCAGATCAGGCTTTGGTAGCTCTCACCCAACACGCACGCCGTTGGTGTGATGTTGATCTACGCCTGCCAAACTCTAGTAGCATATTCCTACAGAGTTCGCCCTTGTTGGACCAGTTACCAAATTTAAAATCATTGACCTACCACACGAAAGGCCCACGATCCACCTCCATTCCCTTCAACATTCACGCTCTCAGAATTCCATGGCGTCAGCTAACGATACTCGATCTCGATCTCGACTCTAACCAAATTCTCGACCTGACCGAGTTCGCAAACATCCTTTCGCACTCTATTCATCTCACTCGGTGTATTATAAACGCCGACTACACCTTTAACTCGCAGTCGATGTCAAAAATTGTGCTTCCCGCGTTGATCCAGCTTGACATCTCTATTCAGCAAAAGGACTCTGGAGACCACAGTCACCCGCGAATCACCGACACAGCCGAGTCGTGTTTGGTTTCTTTTCTAGAGCGCCTCGATATGCCTCGGCTTCAGACACTTGGTCTCCGTTGGCTCCTGAAACAAGACGATGGTCACATACAGTGGAGAGACGTGCACTCGCGGTTCATTTCAGTGCTCCGTGCTGTGGCTTCGTCCTTGCATTCTCTGACGATTGCCTACTTGCCATTGTCTGATGGGCAGGTTTTGGACTGTCTCGCGGATTTGCACGGCCTCTCTCACCTGGATTTGCGATTCTCACTCGCAAACAAAGAACGCGACCCGATCACCGATGCATTCCTCCGTGCTTGCGTTCTACGCCCCGATGCGTCGTCTCCGGCACTTGTTCCCTATCTCCAGTCAATCTACCTGCAATCAACTGGCGCCCGCCACCGCATTGTACAGGTCATGGAGGTCGTTCGGTCACGATGGGATCCCGTCCGTCACGGAGCAGGTTTACAATCTTTTGGTCTTGTCTCCATGAAACCTGTCTCTTCCCTGACGCGGCAGCAATTGAAGCAGTACGCTGAGGAGGGGTTAGAGGTATTCATAGAGGAGGTCGTGATACGTTGACGTAGTGATGGAAAGGACATCTGTTCATTTACGGTAACAGCTGTAGGACATTGCGGACCCCCAGCTTATGACACATTACGTCAAGCATGTATCTTGGACTTTATGTCACTATCGGACATTTATCATTAATTTAGTGGGTGCCAAATTATGTATATCTTTGTAGAGATGGATGGAAGCTAAATATACTTGTCACGGTGCGCTTTCGATTGCGCCTAATACATCATGTAGATCATCTACTGATGCCCCATTTTTGGGAGCCTTTTCTGATGATCGGGTCACGGTTAGACCGATGACTTCACCCAAGGCTGCCTTTTTTATCCGTTTACCCAATGCCGCGTTAAAGACTGCGTCAATATCATCCTCATGTCGTGAATGACGCTTCCTTTTCTTCTTTTGATGTGCTGTGGTGGGCTCAGAGGTAGCCAACATTGGTTGTGCCTTTGTGGTCTCTGGTGGTTCATTGTTTCCCACTCTAGGATGGTTCCGAGCAGCTTGCGCAGTTTTCCACTCCTCCGGGCGACGCCGTAAAAGATGTAGATTGAGGCTCCTCAAAAAGTACTTCCCATAATAGGAGCTAGCAAGGAACTGCTCCTGACTGAAAAGACTACGACCAATCTTCTCCTGCGGAATGATGAAATGGAAGGTGCCTTAGTATGGAGGCAGATCTCAGAAAACAGACACTGCAACACACCTTTAGATAGGTATCGGCGTGATCCCAGCACTTATCGCCGACGCGGCTCCCCAATCGACTATCCACAAGCGTATGATAATGTCCAAGAAAACCCATGACAAAATCGCGTTTGTCCTTGGGAGTAACGGCCGGCGAATCAAGGAGAGCGTCATATATTCGGGACCCGCTAGCACTTTGCGCAATCTTGATTCGTTCTTCGATGGGTAATGACATGATGCTAAAAATGAAAATAATCCTTAACGCAAAATGGCGAGGAAACAGCAGAAAAACAAAACATACTTTCCAACGACTATTGCGTTATGAGGGCTCGGAAGCCGGAGAAGTGATTGCAACAATGTCGAGCCCTGGACCGTATGTTCCGGTGCTTCGTTTGCAACCTTTCTCTGAGGACCTTGCTTCGGCTGGGAGTCTTGCGCAGCAGACGCTAATTTTTCCAGCAAGTTCTGATACTCCTGTAAAATCTGTCAGATTGGTCCCATCACAGGGAAAGTTGGCTAACTTGGAGTGGCAGCATGAACAGCGCGCACTGCACTAGCATTGCACGATCTTTTGGTGTTGGCAGATCAAAGGCGGAATAAACAACCTATGGGAATGGGCGTCAAATTGCAATGACTCATATTATGCAAATGCCAGTCCCACCTCACACACATCGTGTTCCAGGATCTTGAGAACTACAGCCCTGTCGATCAATGCACGTAACACACCTGTCCGCGAATTTCCTGAGTTGGGTGACAAGTAAAACACGTTGTATACAGCACAAGTCTAGAAAATGGCTTACTGATCATTTTACTCCACGATCCATCTAGTTCGGTGCAAACTTCGGAAAGTTGTGTGGAAGATACTCTTTCTAAAGCTTTTGCCACAACGAAATTAGCGACGGGATGAGCCGCGAGCCTAGCAAGTTTCCCCTTGAGGTACACCGTCCATAAGAGGTCGAACGAATTATCAGATAAGCGCTTCACAATAGTTTCGAGAAGATGCGATGACGTCGGATCCCGTAGGAGGGTGTTCAAGTAATCCGACGGTTCGATAGTCGCGGGTGGGGTCGTCGCTAGAAATGCCCCAGGTTACACAGTCGACAAACAAATTGGTATGGGTTTACACGAACCGCATGCTGTAACAATGCCAACTGTTACCCGATCCAACAGGGAATTAGCATGGTCTGACAAATTTTGGTCTGCCTCGACTTCCAACAGGATCTAAAGGAGATAGTTGAACAAATTTGCTTTTAATTTATACCTTAACAGACCTGTAAGGCGGGACTAGCAACCTTGCTAGCAGCCAAAGCGCGTATTTCATTTCCGCCGAGTTCTGTCCTTAGCTTCTCTACAATTCGAAGGGAGAGCTGTTGAAATTGGGGAGGTGGCGGATAAGTCTCTGTTTCCTTTCCCTTGCCTTTCTCGTCAGCAAAGACAGACTTCATGGGGCCTTGCTTTGCCTTCCATGCAGCACTCTTCTTTGAACGTAAAGAGGTACCCAAAGACGACAGAGTAGGTGAGAGCAGGACGAGAAGTGCTCGTATAACGTGTGAAGCAAATGGATCCATGATTAATGAGGAGAAGGTTGGGAGAAGCTCCTGAATGATTCGAAAAATCAGTTCACTCTGGATCGCGAATCGAGGACGCAAATGACAAACCTCTGCTAGGTCACAGACAAGTTGAGTCAGAGTTCTCAGTTCACCGTGGTCCGACGATTCCGGGATTTTAGGGAAGACTCCCCGACGCTGGAGGATGTCCGACGTGAGTACTATGATAGAACAAATAGAGTAAAGGTGGCTTACCTCTCTCGAAATCGTCTCGTTTGCTATTGTGAACAGAGTCTGACATACATGTGAGGCAAATCGATGCCGAACGAGAGTCTCAAAACTGAGCAGCTAGTCATGACGATCAATGTGGAAAGAGCGGTTCCCATAATATCGTATAATTCTTTCGCGTCTGATGGTGGTTTGCCGGGAGCTGAAAGGACCAAAGGCCGAATATGGTTTCTCGCAAGTCGTGCTGCAGTGGTGATAAAGCCACCCATGAGGAAGGTCAGATAGTAACCTCCGGCAACACCATGCTGGAACAAAACTTTAATACTGATCCAAGCCGTTAATAAACAAAGCTTACCCATAAAGCACTCGTCATGAATGTGATCATGCTACTCATGAAACCGGCCTTCTTACCCTTGGGCGTTACACGTTTGTAGACGCACTCCCTGAGCCAGACATTGGTTTTCATGTTCCAAGCATCGAGGAGTGTTTTGAAGTTGGAGGGGAATTCAATTTCTAGCACTTTGACATTGGAAGCGCCATTCCATTGGCTTTGGCCAGAGGAACTGAACCCAGTGAACCCAAGTCCTGTAACTATGCTAGCACCCTATCACGCAAATAAGACAAGCGAATACAGGTGATATATATAAATAAATACCTCTGTAAGAGTCCAGAGCGCGTAATATTTGGATCTCTCCAGGAAACCGTACATCTGGAACAAAAAGATCCTGCGTGTCGATTGTGAGCAGAAGAGGGGGGAGGAAGAACGGCAAGGAGTATCCTACCGGACAAAGAGGTTGTGCTCGAGGAACCAAGGTGTAAGAGCAGTTGCAAAGTTATTACTTCCACCCAGTACAACAAAGATCCCCAAGTACATAAGTCCCATAAACAGCTTCCAGTACGCGACACGCTTCCGTCCAGGGGGAAGTTTACGGCCATTTTTGGCCTTGGCTTTGACCTTGTCGTCGTCGAAGACTGTTCCGTGTACCAAAGAACGATATTCCTGAAAGTCGAGATAGGGACCAACAATAATACCAGGGAAATAGAATCTAGAAGGATGGTCAGTTGATGCAGGGAAACAAGGCAACAGTAAGTCACATACGCGTAGCCAAGGAACTCGAGCAGTGAAGGGTACTCTACGACACGTTTTTCGGTTTGCCATTTGTCCAATTCCTGGGTAAAAAGGAATTGATTTGTGGTTCGACGTCTTTAACTAGACGTAACATACCGTAGCTGGTCTGCGCCCATCATACACATTCCAGGCAAAAGTTGTAAGCTTCATTGCCAGGACCATCTGAGGCCCAGTAACCTCCATCGTTTCGTAGCTCAACCCATATACTGCCCGAATAACATGGCTGAAAACCAAGAATTAAACACAAAGAGCAGGTGACACTTTATTTTCTGCTCACTTTATAGTCAAATGTCCCATCACGAAGCTATGATGTATCTCGATTAAGCTGACATGTAAAAAAAGTACGCTTCTATAACGCGACTCACACAAAAACAACCCAGGGCATACGGGAGCTCGTGTCATTGCGGGCAATGAGATATGTGCCAACGATGCTTGCCAGGAGCTGGAAGAATCCCGAATAGAGATGTAGCACAGGGAAGAAGAAAAAGAGTGCGACGGCGACGCTGAAAAGGTGCCTCAGAGTTGGCTGAGATGTCGGCACGCGAACAAAGAGACTCCCAAGTGGATAGGCGACTAGGAGACACGTAATTATCTGGCCAGCGTGAATGTAGGTAAAAAAAGAAAAAGAAAAAAAGAAAGCCTTACCTTGATTTGGTCAACGCTGGCACCGAGGGAGTCGGCCAGAGGTTTGAAAAGCGCGTCCATGGAGCCTACACCTAGTCAATAGTGTGAGGTTTGGTGGAAACGTAGAAGAAAGTCGTGGCCTCGGGAAGAAAAAGAGGTGACAGCAAACAAAGAGGCACCTTCCGCAAATAACCCATTTTTAGCATCAAATTACTATAAATTGATGATACAGTAATTAAATCTACACAGTACTCCCGGTCTCAGTTTTCCATTCACCCACTGCCTTGTGTACTTTTTCAACGATATCCTCCTTGGGTACAGCCTGACCGAACGCTTCCACAAAGTTTCCTGCTGGGTCCATTAGGTACACAAATATGGAGTGATCAACCAAGTAGTCTCCCTCAGGGTCCGCGTTGGGAGGTGTAGAGAAATAGACGCGATACGACTTGCAAGCTGCCCTTGTAGACTCGTATGTGCCAACCAGACCAACGAATGATGGATGAAAGTCTTGTAGATATTTCCCAATCCGAGACGGCGTGTCTCTTGCCGGATCTACGGATATAAAAATCGGTTGGAATATCATGCCATGTTCTTTCTCTGTTTCGGACTCGTGAATGATTGTAACACCGGGTTGTTTTTTTGAGCTGCACATACCAATTGTATTCATAACTGCCGTCATTTTGTCTAGCTCTTGAGGACATATGTCTGGGCAATTGGTAAAACCAAAATACACCAGAGACCACTTGCCCAAGAGATTTTGTTCCGTGAATGGCTGGCCGGCTGAGGTCGTAAGGGCAAATGGTCCACCCACTTGAGGCCTGCCGTACTGTTTACTGGCACGTTCTTCCTCTGTTCGATTGTATAAGTAAAACTGTTCATCCATCGAAAAAGCGCGGTAAAGTGAACGCGTACCGCGCTGTGCAATCAACTTCGCCTTCTCATATCTAAAATAGAAATAAAGCCCGATTCCAGTTGCGATGAAAAGCGCAGCGGATTTTGGTGTGAACACCTGGAACAACAATGTCTTTAGGCAATCCACCTTGAAGTGTGATGCGCTGCACTTACTCCGACCGTATTACGATCCTGGTAACTCGAGTAATGGCGTTTTGAGTGTGTGTATCTCGAGGGACTCTTTGATTCGTGCGCGAGTCTATAAGCACGGCTCAAAGGGAGCTGGAAGATTTGGTGTGAACGACGACGGAGGATGCAGGAAAGCATACGTCACGAGTTATTTATGGTAAGCACGAAGTACAGTAACTTCAAGTTTCCTTTTTATTTTTGACTGTCGTTACGAAACTCCAGAATAGTTCTCTTACGAGCCATTATCAAATGACGATGAGCATTATGTATTCCGAAAAAACAAAGATGTAATATTATTGTATTTGCTCGTAAAGAAAATTGTTCTTAGAACTGGTAAATAACCGTTTTTAGGCCTCATTAGGCTTGTGCCTGGGGATAGGGGGGCATTGTAGCTTGCTGTGGCTGTGGCTGGCCAGTCCAGCTAGGAGCAGGGGAACCCTGTTGAGGTGGGTAGGCCGGCTGGGGGTAAGCTCCCTGAACAAACTGGTTCTGAGGAGGAATATATTGCTGAGTCTGCACGGGCTGGGCAGCCTGAGTAACTGGAGGGGCGTTGAATTCGGTCTCCTTGACGGATTGGTACCACACTCGGTGGTAGCCACGGCTTACTGCCATGATGGTGAATACCAGAAGGGTTCCAAGGTAACCGAAAACTGAATGGAAATGTTGTGAGACGACAGCTTCCTTCAAAAGGAAAAGGAGCTTACGGATGAGCCAGATCAGGTAAGCGAACGCCTGGATAGCCTGGAATTCCCGGCAAGTGGTTTTAATGAACGCGACTGTAGAATTCAAGGGTTAGTTTATTAAAACAACAGGCGAGAGGAAAAAACTTACATCCACGCGACGTCCTCTTAGGACAGGTACCGGCAAAGTAAAATGACATGGCATTGGATGCCGTTGCAGCAGTCGACAGCCATAGAACCCAGAGGACGCCTATGAAGAGGAACAGGTCAATCACTTTTGAAAACTCGATTTATACGTAATTGTGGTACCTAGCCAAGAAAGCTCTATGATGATCATAGATGTCACGGCACCCTTGCGGACCCTGTCCATGAGAAGCCTAGATGTTTAAGATGTTGAGCGCGTGCATGAGACAAATGGGAGCGTGGATTCGTACATCACCGGCAAAGTTATGAGCACAAGGAAAGCGGCTGCGATGGCCAAAGCTGCAAAAACAAAGTAACCGTTGAGGAATTTCGTCGACGTGTATGTTACATGTGCGCTTAAAGCCAAGACGATGCACGAGAACAGGATGACAGCGCCTGGAAGATAAACGTTCAGATGTACGACTTTGGGGAATGGCAGATGTTGTACGCACTGAGAGCGCTTGTCCGGAGCACTGGCATCAACGGAGTGGACATGGCTGGACTTTGCGGAGGGGTGAGGGGGATGAGCAAAGCGGGCTTCGATGAAAGGCTAAAAGCGCTAAAGGATGGGTTTCTTTTTATGCAGGAACCTCCGGAATTGTCGGGCGGGTTACGAACCTTTTCCTGTAGGGACATTTATGAAGGTGCCTGATTTTAGTACGAGCCCTGAACAGTGAAAAGGCACGTCAATTTTATTCATCAATCCCATTGCGGCTGTAGGCGATATTAAGTTGCCAACGTTGATCAACAAGCAAAAGTCCGCCGGGGATGGTGCTCACAGCCCGACGCGGAGCTACCACAGTTTGAGAGGGTACACAGCGCCGAGTACAGTATGGGGAATTTGAGAGTCACAAGAGAAAGATGGCGATGCCTGTCTGATCTGATCGCGGCACGATAATACTGATCCCGAAGAGGATGGTCAGCGGAGAACAAGGAGGAAGATATACCGATGTTTCGGACAGATCTCTTGGCTCGCTGTGATAGTTTGCAGCGTGTAGCAAATGCTGTGCATTATTACGGATAAGTTACTAGAGACATCGTCGAAATGACAGTAGGTCGTCGTCCATGGGAAAGAGAAAGGTGGTTATGTAACTCCCTGACTTTGTTGTTGCAACCCCCGGCAACTCTCTAATTTACCGACAACGTTAAACTGGTTGTTGTTGTCCAGTCCACTGCTGCTGCTGAACAACGGGACCGCCTTGCTGAGGAGGATATGCAACTTGTGTGACTCCTGTGCCCTGGTAGTTTGACACTGGAGGTGCGTTGAACTCGGTGTCCCTGACTGATTGTAGCCATACCACAGGATCCAAAGGAATCCTTTTTTTACACGAGTGAGTATTTTTATTAGAGCACCAAAACTACAAGTCTTACCCATCCAGGAAAGCTCAATGATTATTTTGGACGTGAAAACGTCCTTCCTGTTTTTGTCCATTACCAACCTGGTAACTTGGTCAACAAAAGAAGGCAAGGGGATGGCCGCAAAACTTTTGGACTCTCACATGAGTGGTAAGGACACTAGCGAAAGCAACGCAGTGGCAATCCCCACCGCGCTGAAGGAAAAATACCCCCCGAAAAGTCTTTGCGTCGTATTGGTGACATGGGCATTTAGTGGGAGTAAGATCAGGGAGAACACAATCACCGCGGCTAATAATGGAACAAGTGGTCAGTCAATGATACTTGGTACCAAGACTAAACAGCCAAGGAAACTTGGTTACGCACTGAAAGCTCCCTGGCGAAGCATGGGCATCAAAGGAGTGGACATGACTTATGTCGATAAGTGGAGTAGGGGGGAGGGAGGAATACTGAGGGTAAGGAGAAAACCAAAAAGTCGGGGCTATGTGAGTACAAACCCTTCTCTCCCTCCCCATTTATATCCGCATTGATATCTCTTGGACAAGGATATCCATATTCGCACACTGTGGTGCTAGCTGCAACTTCAACGCAGCGGCGGAGATCAACAGGTGCATCAGCTCTTCCATCATTTACGTTCCCTGAACAGGGGATATTCGTAGTGATGGAGTTTGACATATGCTCTATAGAACAAAAAAGTGATTCGCAAACATCGTAAGTGAAATTTGTGGACGACCTCGTTAGCTTGAAAGCCGAATTTGAGCTTTCGCGCGAAGCTGCAATGTAGGATTTCCGCGGGAAACCCATATATTGTTGACCGTCGGGTCGAACTCGTGCTGTCTTTTCGCACAACATGTACTGTATCCTTCCAACAGTCGAAATGTATTGATATCAGAAGAGCGTGCGTATATAGCTAATAATAGGTCCGTTTTGATAAATTTAAGGTGCTATAACAAAGATACACGTTCATAAGGTTGGATAGCATTGACAACAATGACATGAGAGCCATGCTGCTCGTAGGTCTCAGCGCTCTATGTGGCTGAATAGGATATTCCGAATGCAAGACAGTTGCTTGGATATGTAAGTCGCGAATCACATTACTGGTTGTAGAATAGACACAAACACTCAAGCGCGCAGTAACAAGCGACGCGTCGGTGACTCGGTGAACGCTTAACAAGTTTTTCGGAGGGAATACTGAAACTAAGGGTGAAACTGACAGCTTAGCAGTCGAAGACCGAGACGCTGACATTGACGTTGACGTGTTGACGTGCGCTGGTGTTTCAAATATTAGCGCTGTGCTGTGCTTAACCGACTGGTTCAAGATAAGCGCCACAAGACGTAGTTGTGATGGCAACATTTGATCCCATTATGGACTTGAATAGACCCCCCCAAAAAAGAACGCTATGAATTTCTTCACTAAATGCAATATTAACGATCACGGATTCCCAGCTGGTTCAACGACAGGGGAAGCCGTTATTGCCTCTGCTGCTGCTGCCACTGGGGTATCTACACCTGTGACACCTACGGGAACGTTGGGCGTCTCGGTGGAGCGAAAGTTGAACCAGTTGAAGGCAGCGGGTTGAACGATGTGAGATTCGCCGGTCTGAATGGAGAACTCGAGACGAGGGCGTTGAGCCGCTAAACGGTGCGTAACTACGTGGCATACGAGGACGACAATGGTGATAAGGATGATGATCATTGTGCGTGCTCTAATTTGAAAGTTGAAAGATTTTGTTGGTGTCGTGTAGGACGTTATGCGCTCTCGTAAGGTAGGTTTCGGCGGCGGGGCCATGAATGCGATTGCAAAGTCATGGTCTGAAGACGGAGAGGACGGGGTGACGATGATTGCAGGAAGAGCTGCTTTCTCTGTCTTGATAGGCAAAGACAGATCTAATTAATATGCATCAGTAAGCTTTCGTTGGCATCAAAGTAAACGATAGGTATACCGAGAGGAGCAGGAATCAGGGTGTAATCTAGTCGATGTGGAAGCTTGTGTAAACGTGAACCTTATGGTGGGTAAGTCGAGAGAAATTTGGACGTAATTACATTGTAAACTTACCAAGTCGGGATGGCATTGCGTAAATAAGAAGAAAAAAAGAGTTGGGCAACAAAAAAAGGTAGGACCTTGTGGGACCTTGTGGTATCTAGGCTGGGCTGAAAGGAGTGTGTGGATGGTAAAGAACGACGACAGAGAAACGCCGGAAACGAGGACTAGTTTGAGAGGATGCGTTGAGGAGAAACGGACTTTTTTAGTTGGCATTTGTTTGTTCCTTCTTCTCCTCGTCATGGCAGCCGCGGCGGCAGTTCTGTTGGAATCTCCTCAATTCAATTCTACACATGCACCGCTGAATTCTGTTAAATCTCCCTCGGGATCCTATATCCTTTCAATAGCATCTTTGCCAGGCTACTATGCCACATCTGCATCTGCCCCATCTAATATCATCAATATCTTTGACAAGACAACGTTGCAGACTGTCCAATCTCTTCCTGGCCATGATCTGGCGACTACTTCTCTCCATGCCATCGATAATATCTCTGGTACGTATGGAAGAACACTCATGTCTTCTGGACAAGACGGCAGTGTAAAAATCTGGGACCCTAGATCCAACTCCCATAGCATAAAAAGTTCGTTTGAAAATGACTGGAGCCAGATGTTGAATTTACACTCTCCTGTGTGATACAATGCAGTGACCAACATGGGCACACCAAGATCCCTGTTATGCTGTGATGTTTCACTTGATGGCTTAACTGTAGCCGCCGGAACCGACTTGCAGGGCGAGGACGCGTCTATACTCTACTGGTTCGTCTTGTCGAATCAGCATGAAAAACCACCCGGATTTTTTGTTCATCAAGTCCACAATACAGGGATCCAAGACAGCCGGCAACTCCCCTCAGAACCCACGGCTCAACACACTCGGACGACATCACCACTGTTTCCTTTGCGCCGACCAACTACAACCACTCCGATGGCTCCGCCATACCACCGTCGCGCGCCAACACCCTCTTATCAGCATCTTCTGATGGATTGGTCTCTCTATCAAATGCGACCGAGGATGACGAGGATGAAGCCGTGCTTTATGTCGGAAACTGGGGCTGTAGTGTCTCTCAGGCTGGTTGGATTACATCGTCCCACACCGGTCACCCAAAGATATGGACAGCAAGTGATATGGAAACGTTCAGTACCTGGACTCATGAGGTAAAGGGGTCTTGATTGATGTTATATATAACTTGACGCTCCTCAGCTCGATCAGTGTCAGAGCTTGGACATCCGCACACCTGTCTTGCACGGGAGACGCACTTGGGTAACTGATTATCTCATTACATGTATCAACCTCCCAAATATGCAGAGTGGCTTGGGTATCTTTGTTGGCTCGAACGAGTGAGCGAGATAAACATCCGCATCTTTTACTATCTAAAAGTTCTCTAGGGGTGACATCGCCCTACTATCAAATACCGACTTGTCTGTCCCAAACTCCCCATGGCACTTGCACAACACCTGGTCGACAGGACATGTCGGAGTAGTTAGATCATTGCTATGGGATCAGGAAGTACGTCCTCATCCGTGCTACCCTCAAAACAAAAAAAAGTACAATACTTATTATGTCAACTCAGAATGACGTACTAGTGACAGGTGGTGAGGATGCAATAATCAATATCTGGCCAAGTCTTTCGCCAGAGGATCAACATCACTCTCACATGCAGATGGACGAGACTAATAATCCTCGAAAGCGCTTCATCGGTGGTGATGAAGATGAGCAGGTCAGAGCGTATGCGCTCTTATCAACGAAAGTCATGAATAATGATATTTTCTCTATAGTTGGGCAAGCGAACAAGGCAATGAGCAGCATCTCTCTAACGCCTTACTTCCCAATACAAAAGTCTCTAAAGACAACATCTAAAACATCTTCAACCCCTATCGAACCAGATATTTTGCCCAGAGCCTGGGAGGCATAACGCAGCATCTCAGCCGCAATGACGATGTCGGTAGCGGCTTGTTAATAAAAACTCTTTCGTTAGAATATTGTGATATAGATAAGTACCCGAGTGACATACGTGTACCGAGGAACGCTCGCATGAACTGAGCAGCGGACTCGAGGTGCGCTCGGTGACGTTCACGGGTGTTGCGCACCTTTAAAGTAGACCGCAAGCCCGTCATCTAACTGTTCGGAGTGATTGTCAGGTTGGACAATACGACACCGTTCCAACTTCCATGGTACGGGTGAATCTACACGCGTCTTGACCATGCTTTTCCAGACGAAACGCGCGTCGGGCCCTGAGATCCTAATAACGGCTACACCTGCCTTGCCTGGGGGCGTTGAAAGCGCATAGATTGTTTGACGCTGGGCATCAGACCTGACAACGTCATGGAGTGGCGTTGCTGTTACACTTTGTGTCGAGTAAAACGGTCTATAAGCTAGTCTTCTGAGGGATAGTCTCAAGAGATGCGGTGATTGCAGCATACGCTAGTGTGGTCCTTGCGGGCATGCAAAGTTGTCACCGAAGCAAAAACCATTGAGCAATGAATAAGGGAAAAAAAGCACGTGCGTGGAAGGTACTCACAACAAGCCACGATCATTCCCATTCCTCCTCCTCCCCCTCCGCCCAATTTAAACAATCTTCTTTTTTTTCTTTCGCAACACACGCCACGATAGTTAAAGTCTCCTGCAAAAAATACCTTTATTGTTACGATCCGAGACGAAAACTCTTAATCATGGGCCAAACACGTCCGTATCATACATTCTTTGGGATCCGCTGTTCCACTGATAGCCAACGGGGTTGGGTGCATCAGAGTCCCAGTTCATGGAGGACATGGAGAAGAAGTCCAACTGTGAGCACTTATAGGGCCAATCTGTCTGCTTTGAATTACTTACGCTTAGATTCAAATCAGTTACACAAGCTGAATTAGAGCGTTTGAGGAAGCGATTTATGAAACTCGACAGGTACATCACTCTCTATTCAATCCTCGAGAGGGGGAGGGAAAAAATCTAACTAACAACACCCTATCTCATTTTTCTCCATTACTCGATCTTTCACTTAGTGATGGCTCCGGCTCAATCGACCGAGATGAGTTTCTACAGATACCGCAAATCGCGACAAACCCTCTCGCATCACGGATGATTGCAATATTCGATGAAGAGTAAATTCGCTTTTTTTTTGTCACCTACGGGAACAATAAAAACTCAAGGTGCTTTCTGCAGTGGTGGTGGCACCGTCGACTTTCAGGAGTTTGTGGGTGGGCTGAGTGCTTTCAGCAGTCGCGGTGGGCGCGAAGAAAAGCTCAAGTGTATGGGTATCAAACACGGTAAGTCTTCGATATAATGGGGCTAGAACCCAAGAACTGAACTGTTCAAAGGACATTGTCAAGCAAATGACGCTAGAAGACCTCTTTTGACCGATGCCGCTTACTCTACTCAATCACATCTCTACATATACCTTTTTATTCTACCGGCAAAGTCTTTCATTCTTTTCGCCGTGTAATACTAGTGCGTTTTATGATACCATTTTGTGGAATGTGATCACGAGTGAAAAAAAGATCAATCTCATGTAACATCTGCTATTGGGAAAACAGGTAGCCTAAGTGCTCGGACGGTATTAAACAGTTACTATACACGTAAAACAATATATACACGCTTGTGAGATGTTCAATGTAATATGATAACGGGGCGTGGATGACACGAGGATGAGGGGCCAAATGTAATTCGGTCCGGTGGTTGGACCGTGAGTCGCCGGTATGGATCTAGCTTAGCTCTAGATCCGATGTATACGAGAGAGAATGGAGGCGAAGGGAAAAAAAATGCAAGTTTCCCGAGAGGGTCGCCTGTCGTCTGGGGTGGGAAAAGAAAAACAAAGGTGGCCAGCGAAATATGGGGTAATTCTTCATTACGTAATTATTTGATCGGTGTTACTTGAGCCGCTGCACGCATCAATCTTGGACAGGTTCCATAACAGCTCTCAGTACAGCTGCTGTGGCCACCTGTGAAAATTTTCATGAGCGCCCGAACAATGCAGTGGAATCCGATGCCTCGTTCCTTTGGTTGGTTCTCCTTTGTGAGGGGAGACCAAAGGGAGAGTTTTGTGGAAGTTGCCCGAGTTGTGCAAATGGGGAAACGGACGCGGAATTGTGATATTGGGCCTGTAATTGCGCGATGTAAAACGGGTCTGTCGACGGAAACGAGGACAATTCGAGTGTCTGAGTACTAGATTGGAAGTGGTGACTGTGAGTCACAAATGGCTGCGCATGTGAAGAGGGTGAAGTTGCCGAGACTGGAGAGTGAGAGGGGATGCGGTCTTCAGCCATGCAATCACTGTCATCCAGGTTTTCTTTGAGGCTGTCGGAGCTAAAATGCGATGTGTCTAACATCCAAGCCGATCCTAACGGAGCGGTAGTATTATCGTCGAGATAGGGGGGGAAGCTGTTGAACGTGGGGGTGTTGCATGGCTGAGAGAGTGAGGTTCGTCGAGTAGTAATAGGTCGAAGCTTGGGAGAATGTGCAATCGACTGGCCGAAAAAAGATTGGGTCAACTGAGCCTTTTTCGAGGGAGGAGGTCTAAGTAAAGTTGGGAACAACGAGTGGCAAAAGAGATACCTGAAGAATGGCCAGATCCTGAGCTTCCTGGCCAATGTTGCTTGAAGAGAGAGAAGAAGCGAGGTCGTCAATGGAAATGCTCATGATGGCAGGGGAACAAGAGGAATGGCAATATAGCCTGATAGATCTCAATTAAATAAAGTAGAGACAAGCATGGCACCACGTGCGGATGTCTCCGGTCCTGACCCATTCCACTATCCGATAAAAGACAAGTGTTATCTACAGTAACCTGATACCATTGCCACCCCCGGGTTTTCATTATAGACAGAAGCTGTGGTCTCTCGAACACTAGTCCAGCCTAGATCATCCCTCTCGGTCTTTTGACATATCAAACAAGCTTCTAAACACAGCTTCATCAGTTTCAAGAAGCTTCTTATACTCATCCTTTTAAATAACCTGTGTCAGTTCCGACATCCATGGAATAGACACCTTAAATGCATCATAAACCAACACACTCACTTCAACCACCGATGGACAGTTTTCTGCAAGAGCCTTACACGTGTGTCGCAATTCCACCCGAAGATGGTCAAATTCGGCTGCATGAGAAATTGCGTCATATGCTTCTCCGACATGACCCTAATAATAACGTACGGTTGACACTCTCGGACTCTTCCAGCATCACCCAGCACCTTGCGATTCCGTCTAAAATCGTGCCTTTCCAGCGTGGTATACTCGGTGCACACTCCTCCATGATAATTCTCAGTACCTGAAGTGAGACAATCTGCATTTCCACTGATGTCCCACCTGTGGACTCGGATTTTAGTGCATGTACAACCTGTGTTACGAGAGCCTAGAGATAGATTGGTGTTTCGCTTTATCAAATCTTTCTTGATGTTTACCTTGAAAAATCGCGCGCTTCCAACTCTCAAAGCGCGCAGAACAGGCTGCAGAGCATAAAGGGTGGCAAGAATGGCCTCTGGTTTTTCATATCCATAGAACCAGACCCCGGTGATAATACCGTCCCCTAGCAATTCACATAGCTGGTCGAACTGTTCAGCAGAACCGACGCTAGTCGTGAGCAGGGTTAGCGATAATAGGGCAGCCACAGAGACTCGAATGAGCTCAGTTGTTGCAGGGTTATCGAGGTAGGTCAGGCAGTTCATTAAGGACTTTTGAGACGCGCCTAATTAGATGGGGCTCGGAGTTAGTGTAGTGGAGCCTCATACCGAACGGATCAGACCGTCGACCCCAGTCCGTTTAAGGAGCTGCCCAGGAACGTGCTGGAGCATCTCCGAAACAAGGCCCACCCCTTGCAGTTTATACCGTGTTTCGTAATCGTCGAGGAGTGTCATGATAGGTGGTATAACGAGATGCCAATGGATTTCGTATGATTCATTCTTTCAATATAGACACATATGAATGAATGAGCAAGCTCTGAGTGATACGTGAAAAGACTGGCGTACAGAAATGTGCCGTACACACCATGAAAAGACGTTCATGATCCCAAGGGAGGACTTCCAGGTTTGTGAGTCGTAAAAGTCTTGAGACGCCATTGGACCACCTGCCGGACGCGGAAGCTTTCGACCGGCAGCATTGAGACGCGGGTGCGGGTTGGAAAGAAAACGAGGTTTTATGTGTTCTGAGAGGATTTGCACCAAGAGAGCTGGCTGAGGAATTTCAAAGTGACTGAGGATGGCTAAGCCTTTTATCAGTAATGTTGCGTAAATGACGATTATACTCGACGCACCTTGTGCTGCGCTCCGCGAATCCGAGGTTATCCATGGATCTTGACCATAGAATGACGCAGCAGTCGAGACGATGCTAGCCTGCTCAGGCAACGACAAAGTAGGCGCGCTCTCTAGATATGTCCGTATCTCCAGGAGAGTAGTTATCCTCGCGTCTCTCCACGCGTCCAAGCGAGCTATAACATCCTGTTCTACGGTTTTTTCATACCACGCATATTCGGCGGGTATCTCAAGCTTTTGAAGCAGAGCCGGTAGCTCCGTCAATGGCATTTATGGAGCAGTCTGGTGTGCATGTGAGCCTTGGTATTTGTTGGTCTATGTGTACGTTTCGTTCGTATGGCTCACCGACCACGGCAACCAGCAATAGGTTCAATGACTTGATGATCATCTCTCGTTTTGACAGGCAAAACAGATGACCTGAGAAGGTACAAACAGCTCGACAGATGCGAAACTGTCGTCTTCGTTGGCACTGATTTCCCACTGACCTATTTGGTCACGACTTCTCCAGTTCTTGAATTCTCTACTGGGCACACATCGTCGCTATGGCTTAGCGTAAGCTCGCATTCTTTGCTATGATAGGCTAACGCTGCTTTTCGTATACAAAAGTAGTACGCTCTTGCTGTACCAACCGGTCGAGCTTCATTCAACATATGACCCGAAAAGGTTGCTCTCTAAACCATAGGACTGCTACACCACAGCTTTCAATATCTGTGTAACTCTGTTGGGGTAATACTATGGAAGGTTGCTTTGGATTTACGGGAGCAAAGAGAGGCTAGGACGGTCACGCCAGCTTCTAACCCTTGGAATAAGCCTAAGAAATCCTAAGAGCAGGCAAACTGGTCTAGTCGACGATACGTGTTTTCAACTATTTTCACAAGAAGTACAGAATATAGATTTTTCGACGCAAGATGCTTACATCGACTGGCCTTCGTCGAATTGAACGCTTAACCTTACTTTGGTCCCCCTACCGTTTCCTGAGGCCGGCACTGTTCCATTTTGTTAAGACGGTATCTCCTTAGCTTTCCTTCACTTGGCGGAGTGTGACCGTGCCATGAATCATGACGGTTGTCAATGTGGTACAGCAACCAAACTTTTGTCATGGGTGCATCTATTGGTATCAAGCTTGTTCAAGCCGACGAAACAGGTGTCTTTTGGCTAGCAGTTGGAGAGAAGATATCAAGCAACAGCCATGCTCAACCTTCAAACAACACAACCCTTACGCTCCGCCTATGGTTCATGGCCTTTTTGCTTGAACTCGTCCTGTGGTGTTCTGTCTAGACCAGTCATTTCTGTTATTACTACGCCGTATGTTCCATGTGTCGAGTACTGCTTAATCTTGGCGCAGACAAACGCATCCGAATTTGAATGCAGTCGGTGAGTGGAATTGTCCGCCAAACTCTCACATGTTCATTTGTCCCTGTAGTGAGGCCTAGTGAGGATGTGAACTGGCCCTGCAAATCAGCGGCCTACTTAGCCAAGGGTAATGTGTGCCTTGAAGATCAGTGCACTTCAGGATATCTCTCTCCAACAGGCTACACCTGCACTAATGGTGATGAATCTACATAAGGGCTCACTTCAGATGCTCATACTTATTCAGTGACTGGCTTACCAACAACAGTCGAGGAGAGGGCAGCGTTTTGGACACCATTTCTCAATACTTGTGGAGGACGGACACGGTTTGGGTATGGCACCCTACTCGACATATTAGGCCTCGTCATCTTGTATGACTATCTTCATGCTGAATTCTTCCCTATCATCCCGATCACGGCTAGCCCAGACAAGTTCCTCATCCTCGGTTTCCATTCGGTCAAAGCGAGCGATGGAATGTGCTGAGTCTTCTACGATTGTATCAATATCGACTTCTTGATCTTCTTCTCTCATCTTTCGCTTTAGGATATCGTCTTCATCTTCCTGTAGGCTATGATCAACAGCTGTAGGGCAGCAGTAATCCGAGACTGACTATATCAAATTCGTCTTCTTTTTCTTCATACACCACATTTTCATCCATCTCCTCAAAACCTCCAGCAAAGGCGCCCCATCGTTCCGGATGAGGACAATGCCAAATGAGAACATTCCCATGGTTTGTCGTTGAGGCTATGGAAGATTTGAAAGGATGCCACTGTGTTGGGGGGAAGTGATTAACAAATGAGGTTGAACGAGATCACCAGAATTGACTGACGTGGAGATGCACGAGAGGCTCCCGTCCGCCGTCCAAAGCACTCGCAAGCTGTCCGTCGTTCGAAATGTCCCATATGTAGATTTTATGTGATGCCGGGTCTGCTGCTCCTGGAAACACAGTCAATCATAGCCTGTTCGGAGGAGTAGATAGTCTATACCGCCTGCAAGCCATTCTCCATCCGGACTATAGGACATTCCGTACCAAGCAGTCTTATTGATAGGATCATTAAATCTGTGCGTTGGTTCTAGTTCGTCGTCGATGAATTGACCATCCACACTTGGCGATGGATAAACGGGGAGGCTGAACTGACGGAGGGTTCGGTCAGACGAGTTTGTGACGAGACGGCTGAGTACCAAGGCCGTTCCAAGCCATTAATTAGGGTTGATGTATGGTGGGCGAGATACATAATTTCACCGTCCAGATTTTGCAAAGTCAAGACCTTTCATATTGCCTGCACCACTTATTCTATGCCTGGCGATCATCTTTGGCAATTAATGCTCAGATCGTTTTGTGCTAGGACGAAAATAAGCAGCGCACTTTTTTGGTTCTGGAGTTAAACACAAGGATGGATCCCGACGAAGTGCCGACGAAGATGTTCTTCCCAGAAGGGTCGAAGCGAACCACAGTCATGTTCGACCTTGGCTCGGCAAATCAGGAACATGTATAAAAGATGGGGAATGTAAAGATTTTTTGTACCGTGGTCTGCCTGACTGCTCGTCGTTTTGAATTTCATCTCGAATTTCAACCAGCTCGACTCGAGATCTTTGGTCTTTTCTTAGATCGCAAACGAACGCCTCACCAGCCGCAAGTAGCACCAAAAGGATATTACTGTAAAATGAGGAACGTAGGTTTAACAATAAATACAGTCAATGGATGTTACCTATTTCTTGGATGGAAATGGGCCGATGCGACAGGGCCGTCAAACCGAATCGTCATATCTCGTTGTATAGGGTCGCATTCTGAAGCGAGGTCCCACTTTATTACGTTCCAGTCTTTGGAGGATGTTAACATCCAACGAGAATTAGATGACCAGCTTAACGGAGTGAGTCTCTCAGCGACACCAAATTATTCTGAAAAACTGGCGAACACACTCGAGACTCGTGACGGCTTTTACATGACCCTCTAGCCAGCGTATACGTGCTCTTGTTTCAAGATCCCAGATTGCTGCTGCACCGCTAATTCCTCCCACACCAATATATCGGCCGGATGGATCAAAACGAGCGAGTAAAGCAGAAGCAAAGAGTGAAGTTTGAACAGCGGTTGGATGAGTGATGGCAAAAGGACCTGTAGGATAGTCAGTATTGAGAAGGAAGAGTCTGCAAGTGCGCCTGCTAACTGATCAATGATTCATTCATTGTGCAATGGCGTACAGTACGATCATGGTATTAATTAATTGAAAGTAACTGAGGAGTGTTTAGGGCAGGCTAGCACGTTACGTTTAGTAGAGTAAATAGTTTTCCAAATTCCAAAGCTTCGTTCAACCTCTCAAGGCATCCCGGAACACATCGACCCACTCGGTATAACGTTGACGGGTCCAAACAGCGGAAGTTATCTCCCAGTAATCCGGCATCTATGCTGCATATCGCCAATCGACTATTCCAGGTTTTTATCGACCGAAATGTTATTTGGGAGACAAATCACCGTGAGTCAGGGAAATGGGATCCTCCCTTTGACGAACGGAGGAGGCGAGATTAAGAAATGCTGTTGATGGAAGACATTCTGGGATTTCAACGGTCCGACTTTGTTGTGCCGCGCAAGAAATGCGATAGGTGTTGAATGAGCCGCCAACTAGTTGTCTTGGTGAAGTCGACATGGGCCATCCATTTCATAAACTCACGGCCAGGAATCGAATTCAATATAAGAATAGGGCTGAGTCTCTCGTCTGTCAGGATGTTGAGGGCCTTGGGTACGGGTATGGAGGTGTTTGTCGAAATGTAATGTATAACGAGGGCCTCAGTAATAGTCGAATCGTCCCCAAACTTGATATAGAGATCGAATGGCAGGCAGTACACGCTATTAGATGATGTTTTTATGCTCTTGAGGGAAAGAGGAGGAGAGTAACGATGAAGAACAAGGAACGGCTCAGTGTGAAATCAATGTATTGGTCGCCAAAGCTCTCTCGCACGGACCACGCGAAGACGAACGCCTCTGTCTCTTGCGACTCGTAACACCCTACTAATAGGCGGGCGATTCGACAGCCTCGTGTAAGGAATCTGGATTGAGACAGAAGACCAACTTGTCGCGTGCATAGCGACTTCCACGTCTTCAATCTCCATATCTTCACGGTTTTCAACCACGGAGAAAAATTGCGTTGCATTGTCAGATGAAGATCCTGGGCCTTGGGGCTTTCGAGCAAGGCTGAGGGTGCTAACACCTCCTTTGTAGGCATTTAGATACCGCAGTGCCTTCATTTCAGGCATTACCGAGTCGAGCGCGTATTCCTCACCAGGCAAACGATCAAAGGAGTAGTTGGATATGCTGATATTGATCAGTGTGTGGGAAGCTACGCCAAGGAAGACTCGAAAGTCAGCGTTGGAAGGGCCTTTGACGCTGTGAAATGTAATATCGTGGAGATTACAACTTGTTGGCGAGACAAAACGTAAAAGGTGAGCAGCAGTCAAACAGCCACCACGTAGAGTGAGATCTTGAATATTACTCTCCATATAATCAGGCAACACGCTAAAAACTCCATCAGGTTCAAGTTTGCTTACATCCAAATTTCAACTTACTACTCGACATCGTCCTTTTTGAAATCCCCCCATCCTTCAATATTCAAAATCTTTAAATATTTCCAACTCGAGATTGCCATTTGAAGGTCTGATATGTTCATCGAACCCCAGCTTTCCGATGTTTTACGAGAAATATACTCGCGCACCTCCTGCATGTTTTGGAGGATATGAACCACATCACGGACAAATTCCAGGGGAACTGCAAGCAGGTCAACGCGCCTAGCAGCTTCGGCACATCGCATGACCTCCAAGAAGGCGTGCCATTGGTGCATGTTCGCGGGGAGGCCCCACATGGAACCATATGGATAATCGTGATAACTGAGGTAACGTATCAATTTTCCATAGCGTGGTCTCCAACGAAGAGTCCGTGCGACATGTTCTGGGTCGACTTGATCATAGTTAAGCGCGTGACCATCCAAACGTTCAAAGAAGAGCTCTAAAACGTCTTCCCAAGTTTTGCAAACTAAACTATACCTCAACAAAGCTGGTCGCCACCCCTCAGGTCTGTCGCCAATAGCAAACCCCACGATACGCCGGATGATTTCGAAAGGAAGTGTAATACGACAATCTTGCCGCTGAGACGGTATCGGAATAATACGGACGCTATGCGTACGCACGCCTGATGGGTGAACACCGTCCCTCAGATCCTTTTTTATCTGCCTGATACGGACATTGGTAAAGAGACGGATAACCATTGATGGGTTACAAGAATCCGTGGGTTGTGTAAAATCATATACAATGCGTCGAGGTGACTGGCGGGGTTTCGCAGAGGCCGGTATGATGCCCACTTTGCTAGCACTGATTGAAACGACCTCGAAAGCAACGGTACATATGTGCGAGAATCTCTTGCCCTTTCTACGCCTCTCTGTGGTCATTTGAGATCTGTGTGTCTGGAGTTCAGAACCAATTGGTTCGAAGACATAATTGGACCCCGTTATTTTCTATTTGCGTAAAGGAGGTAACAGGGAAGCCCAAGCTATGAGCTTAACAATGGATTGAGACGTACGACTCCGTTAAGAATCCCTGACTGCCCGCAAAAGATCATCAAGCGGATTGCTGAAAAGGCATATCGCGCTTGAAAATCCAGCACTATAGATACATAAAAGCACCTAGTGCTTTTTACCCGATTGGCTGTGAACTTGAGGCCTTCATGGTAGGTGTGACTTTGCCAATATTGACCTTCAACACTGTTGACCTGAGTTTCCATGATGCTGTGGGTGACTCATATGTATGCCGAGTTGACTTCGAAGTGTGCAAACTATATTCCCACCCGGAATGTTCCCAACGAAGACAGTTGCATGACTTGATGTACGAGGACAGCGGGTGTATACTGGTACTAACAATAATAAAACTCGATCGGGCGTGGTTTGAGCTCGTGTACTCGATGACGCATCCCTAATACTGAGCGCTTAGCGAATGTTCGACCCTACTTCCAGGAAAGCTAATTGTCCATCTACCTACACAGTCCAGGCACAGTCCAAGCAGAGCTTCAGGAGTAACTGCTAGATACGCTCGAGAGTCCGATACCAGCCTCCACCGAGCATGATCGGAATTTAGGGAATGCCGAGCTGAGCCGCCGTTGCACAGATTATACCATCTATTAGGTGTTAATCTATCCACCATGTCGACTTCGTCTTGACTTGTTAACCGTGCCTGTACGCTCTAGTGTCTTCAAGCCCTTGATCATTTGTACTAGCTCTCCTACCGTGTAGGATTCAGTACGCATGTGAGTAGACTTGACGGAATGAGAAAGCCTACCAGCAAGTTTGGGGCTTTCAGCTTCAAAGTCGTATCTTTTATTCGTCCCACCACGATTTAAAACAAGCTTGAAGACAGGTGATGTCTTGATGGGTTGCTGGCAGTCGACAATGCTCTTGATATGGTACGACGAAGTTTTGCCGGTATCAAACACCGCCTTCATTGCTTTGTTTGTTGAGGGCATAATCTAGCAGCGGATTTGGGTTAGTGACAACGCGAAGGGATTCTAGTTGGGGGAGCTGACATGTATGTAAGTACCGTCAATAGCGAGTGCGCGCTCTTGACGTGCGAGTAGCATGGGTGCTTTTCGAAATATCGTAAACCTCTGAAGAAGAAGTAAGCACTATGTTGAATATGATATGTACCACTCACCTTGTACCCAGCCGTATAATCTGATAGAGAAGGATATTGCACCTCTGGGGTATCCGACATCCGCTTGAAAATCGAAGCTATATATCGTGGTGATTAAATATCCCAGATAACAAAATAGAGGTAAGGTATCACCATTCGGATCGGTTGTCTTCCCTGCTCCTTTCAGTATATCAGCACCAAGTTGTGGTAGCATACTCCTTTTCAAGAGTAACAACTCTCGCTTTCCTTGCAAACTTGCCACAGTACGGTCCAGAGGAATCAGGATACTCATATCTGCTAGAAGAAGCGCATAATCGTTGGGATTCGCAAGTTTGCGTTTACGACAAACGAGCTCGAGTGCTTCCTGCATATACATTCCAGCGGATCTATTGAATGCTGCAGTTTGAGCGACGGAGGCCTTGAGGAAAACGGAGAACGTACACAGGTATAGTAGTTGAGATGTGAACAGCATCGGCCGTATCTGCCACTCTGATCCTCAAAAATATCGGAGGGCCGTGAGTGGAGGAAGGTCCCAAAGACGTAGAAAGGGGCAAAGAACCGATACTTGAGCCCAAAATTGCGCTACTAGGAACACCAGTTGATACACTTGGTATCAACGCGTTCGATTTCTCTGCCTTCTTCGTAATTCTGGACGGAGAACGTTGAATTTTAGAAGATATTTGCTGATTTTGGTGTACTTGATGCTCATCGGTCAACAATCATTATACTTTCTCTGACAATGCAGACAACGTACTCTGGGTTGGGGTTGCCTCTAAAACAGCATACGCATCGGCGTTGAACTTGGACGCCCGTCCGAGGCGATCTGGGGCTGAATGCAAAAGGTATTGGCATGTAGGAGATAGCGGGGACAACGTGACTTACGCGGAAAATCATCGTCTACCTCACCATCCTCCTCTGCCATACGCAAAATCCAACCTACAGCCGAAATCTTTGTGTCCCATTTTGGATCTCCTTCACTCAGATTTTCGTCCAAGCGTGGTAACCAGCCTTCCTTCCAATATGTCCAGAGCGAGAAACCAATGACCTCTTCGACAGTAGCATCCTTCCGCACATTCAGTTCCATAGGTTTGTCCTTAGGCTTCACCGCGTGCGGAAAGTAAACAATGACGTCTTCTGATGCACTCTCTCCGCGTCCTGAAACTGAGGCATAAATCTCTGCAAAGGGGTTTGAGGATGCGTCTGCAGAAGCAAGCATTGCAGAAAGCGAGGATTTTAATGCACTTGCAGGCTGAACCTTCTTTTTCGAAAAGAGTGTTTCAGTTAACAAGGGCGCTGAAGCAGACGATGGTGTTTGATCTCGAGATGAGGAGCCGATAGGCTCATGCTTACGGCTCTCTTGTCGAGTGTGCACAGGACTGGTGTGAGGATTACCATGTGCACGCGTTCGCTTTGGAGATGTTTTCTCATCTTCTGAGACGGTACTCAGACGGGACCCTGTCCTGGCGCGATTTTGTTGGTAGGGAGATAAGGGGTCTGGTGAAGTGGGGATCGAGTCATTTGAGATGATGGATAGCATATCTGAATCTGAGATGGTGGTTGTCTGTCCACCAGCAAAACTACTTTTTTTGCCGTTAAAGGTTTCGAAGATCTATTGTAAATAGACTCACAAGTCATAGTCATCCCCTTCGTCCATGCTGTCTTCCCCTGGAACGTCGTCGTCAACGTCGCCCTCAGATGACGAGTCGACCGGGGGTAATTCTTCGTCAGAAGAGTCGAAATCAATATGTGATACAAGCTTTGCGGCATTAGTAGCGGGAGGAGGTGCTCGCCTCGCTGCCATTCTTACTCGCCGCCTCGCTTCCATTTCAGCTGCACCTTTGAACTTTGGCACAAATTGCACCACCCTCTGAACTGGAGCCTCCTCTGCCATGGTCGGGCCTTGCACCTGAACCTGGACATTGAGAGAGCTGGATTCAGCTATCTTGTCATCTGGAGGCGATTTTGCAAGAGGTGTGGTGGATGTTACAGGCACCGAGCTGGAAAGGGCATCCTGAACGGGAGCATTTACAGAGATGTAATTCTGTACGTCTTGTTGCCGAGGTGTTGAAGAAATACGTTTGGATGTAGAAGCCCTCTTCCCATGAACGCGCATTCCCGCACCACCAGATCTCTTGCCCATGATTGTTTCTGTATGTTTCAATCTAGCGCCAGGAAAACCAGACGGTCGTTCCGATTCCTCTTCGCTAAGGTTCGGACTTGAAGGCATTTCTAGCTCTGGCCATCTTTCGGGGTCAGCAAGAGACGCAGCAACAATAAAAGGATTAGAGTTGTAAGAGGGGTCGAGAGAGATGAGACGTGGGCCATATATATCCTCGACGTCTCGTAGATAGGACAAGCGAAGCCCATGAATAAGGTAGCTGTAGTTCGATAAGATTTAATTCAAATATTGACGTGGAAAAGCGCACTCTAGGTCACTGATGAGGGACATGTCGTCTGGTCCTCATGGATAAACGGGTATCGTACAAGCTCACTAGCGCTCACTGTTGTCGATGATGAGCACGAATGCGCTTATATAATCTACCCCCCTTCATGGATCTGCCAACGATATTTGACCCAGCAACATGCGTAAAGAAAGGACTCTGCCCAGTTACAAAGCTACGCGACCAGGGACCAGAAATCTTGGAGAGCCATTCTTTATACTATGAACAACACGGTCGAGGAACGACTTATAAAGTCTTGTTCATTATGGGCCTGAATGCTAATTCATTCGCTTGGGCACCTCAAGTAGAACACTTTGGTCACTCAAAGGAGCATTCAATTATTGTATTTGACAATAGAGGCGTTGGCAACTCGGGCTATCCACGAGGGCCATATACGTATGTTTGGCTCTAGCTGGATTCATTTCCTCATATTGATTGATACCTTTTAGCACGTCTGGCATGGCGGAAGATATCATTGCGCTACTTAATTTCCTCGGCTGGACTGCGAATCGTGATTTGCACGTTGTCGGGGTTAGTCTCGGTGGCATGATTGCACAAGGTATGGCCTTGATGAGGCTTCCTATTGAATCACATCGCTTACGGCAGAAGAACTTGCTTTTCGAATTCCCGAAAGGATTGCTTCTTTGGTCTTGACAGTAACTACCCCTGGTGGGCGACCATGGAATAATTTACCTCCAGTATGTGTATGCATTTGTTCTAACTTACACAACGCACTTCACAAATACATAGTGGTCCGGAATATGGTCTTTGGTACGACTCCTCTTTACACCAGATATGGCCAAAAAAGCACCTACGGTCATGGATATGCTCTTTCCTGTGGCTTGGTTGGACTCTAAGGCAGAAGATGACCCTAATGGGAGGACGAACCGCCAAATTCAAACTGAGGTATATAGGCCATGTTACATCTTTCCACTTTTAGTAACTCTTGCATTGCTTCATCACCTCCAGGCTTACCTACGACGTACAACTGTTACCACTCCTCAACAACTCACTGGCCATTTCTGGCAAATGGCGGCTGGACTGACGCATCACTGTTCCCCCGATCGCCTACGTTTGATTTCGAGATCTATTCCGAAAGTAGTCATCATCACGGGTGATCAAGATAACCTCGTATTACCACAGCATTCTATGGAACTGAAGCAAATGATGCCAGAGGCGGAATTCATTCAATGGAAGGAAACAGGACACGGACTTTATTCCCAAAGGAAGAAAGAATTCAACGCGCTACTCGAAAAAACGTTCAAAGAAACACAGGAGGCCGTTGACAAGTAGCAAGTAGGACATCAGAAAGGGACTAGGTGTATTTATTCGCTTTGAATTGAATGCTATGATAGACTCTATTGCGACGCATGCGGCCCGCTACTTTTCAATAGCCTGCTCCTGCTTCCATGGACCAGCATCACTTAATGAGCATCCACCTGGGCATTGACACGTTCCACCAAGGTCTTTCGGTAGGTTTTCAGGTGGTATCTGCTTTAGAAGCTCTTCCCGGTAAGCTGACCCCAAAATGTTTATCTTCGCCACCGTGACAGGATCTAGCCATCTCTTAATAACAGACCACACGGTTGAGAAGCCCCAAGGTGCGTTGATTACGTAGAATTTCCCCATTGTCTCGGGATATCTATCTTGACTTATCGAAGATGCCTGTGAAACGTAATCTTTGACTTGGTAAAAGGATGAAAGAGAGACGTTGTGGAGATCGAGAATGGTGCAAGACGTTTCGATAGGGTAGCCAGAAACTTTGGAGCATGCGGGAAAGCGTTCAGTGGCAGATTTCTCGTATTCCAATACGAGGCGCTTGAGCTGTCTTTCCTTAGTTGTGGCTTTGTAAAGAGCGTCGATATCGAGCAATCCGAGGCTTTCAATATAGACTGGTCGGCCATCCTGAACCGATAAATTGATCAATATAAGGTGACAGGAATGTATGGTGAAAGATAGCACGCCGCACTTTATCGGTCTTGTGATAGTATTGGGGATAGTACTTGTCCACTTCCGCCTTCTCCGCGAAATCAAAGTGTCTGTGCGCCAGAGATGAGTTTGTTGTCATCATGCAAGACGGCTCATTACTGACTGAACGATGTCATCTACACCAAATTCCTTCCTCCAATTTTCCGCAGCGATGAGCATCGCCTTTGACTTGGCGACGTCAAATTTCCGTGCCCTCAAAAATCTTGGAGAAAGAACAGCATTAAAATACATCTAGCATAATCATTCGAAAAAATCACCGTAACAAAAAGGCATCATCCATTCTTTCCTCGACAAAGACACCCTCGTCAATAAGCTCTTTTTTGAACGTTTCAAGGGCGTGTTGTTGGATGACAGTCAGATTGCCTAGCCTCCCGGGCGGAGGTCGATAGTTTGGATCAGTGACGCCAGGCGGCATCGGGCTCGCACTTGCAGCCTGGGGCGGTAGAGGTGTGGACATGGTGGTGGTGGTGGTTAAAGATCACGTTTCTGTAGATACCAAACCCAAAATTATAACTGTCAACGTCCGAGTCCGGGTCATCTTATTTATTCCGGGGTCAGCCATACCGGCGCAAAAACGTAATCCGCTCTTCGTTTATGCTACGAGGTATTTCAAGTTACTACGGATGAGGCTATTCCAATTGCGGGGGTGGGCGATACCCTGTTGGCAACTTGGCATTTTTGCATCATATTGATAGTCAGTATTGATTTGACAGGGGCCGATTGCGGCGCAAAGATTTGCCAAAAGTAAAAAGCATGGTGTAATTACTTAAGGCTCTGTATAGAGCGTTATCTTCAAGGACACGATATGGGATAATAACTCTATGGAGTCATGGATGTGTTGGTTCCGATACACTTGGCTCAGCTTGAATGTCGAGGAATAAATCCGCTGCAGCGCCTTGATGGATGGTTCATCCACCAGATTATTCCTTAGTGACGAGAATTACCAGATGACATTTTTATATAGTGCGTTACGATTGTTAGGCGTCATTGGACAGGGAAAAAGGTGGCAATGTTCGTGTTGTCTCGCCAATTCATGTACAGTACCTTGTGCGGCAAATCAATACCGATCACCAGTAAAAAGAAGACACCAAGCCGCACCTCCTTTCACCAAAGTCACCCAAGCCGGGGATGATGTATGCTTTCTCATTCAAGCCCTGGTCTATCCATCCAGTAATCTTTAAATACCAGCGTCAAAAGCTACATTGGAGAATGGGTAGATACTTACTTCACCAGCACGAAGTATGGATACTCCGCAAATCTTTCCCTTGAAGCCAACACCATCGTAGGTCACGCCCTTCCAAGACATAGTGGCATCAGCTACGTATAGGCCTCCCAAACAGTCAGCCTCACAGTGGGTGTCTCAACGGTCCGCTTGACTACAGGAAGATGGTTTAAGCCTTCTTCCACAAGTAGCCTGATGATACGATCTGAGTAGAACAAGAAATCTCCTCTCGACGTATCTTTATTTCTAATGATGGTGTAGAGCGCTTCAAGCTGGGCTGTTTGTGGCAAGGTAAAAACAGACTTCGGGAGAGGGTTAAGATGCGCAAGACTGGTGTTTGGCTGGTGAGGCAGCGGGGGAGTGTGAGGCAGAGGAGTCAGAGACATCGCGAGTGTGGTGGTCACGTCTGTTTAGGAGAAATATATAGCAAGTGTTGGCTTGTTCAGAACTCACTCTATAGATCCGTCAAAGTGATGCTCAAAATACTCAACAGATTACAAGGAGGCAAAACGCGTTATAGGCAGTGTTGAGAATAACTTACAACACGATCCAAAGTTGTCGTATATGATGCACAAGAGGATGATCGACATTAATCACTATCACTGTCACTGCTATCACTGTCTTTCTCATCATCGTCATCGTCAGTGCTGCTTTCGTCGTCACTCTCATCTGCGACCTTCTTCTTAACTGACCCGCCACGCATGGCAGCCATTTGTCCAGCTATGGTATCTTCATCAGGATCTGATATTTCATCTTCTGTCGCATCTTCAGCGTTTGACGTGGAAACATCCTCAATCTTGAGCTGAACAAACAAACAATGAGACCACATGACTTCGGAGTGATGTGATGAACGCACTGTAATATCCCAGGAAGCATCTTCGCCAACGTACGTGTCACTGATAAGTTGGGCTTTCCAGGTAAAGGCACCGGTCGCCTGAGGTGCTTGGAATTGAAGTTTGTATGTACGATAATCGCGCACATGGCCGTGTCTTATCATGGGGATATCCGTGATTTTCATAGGAGGAACGACCACACGGTTTGATTTCTCGTCTGCCAGTACCAACCACCACGAGGGTTTACGTTCCTGATATCAAGCAGGGTCAGTTGAGTACTTGGTTCTGGGAAAGAGAGAAACTAACCAAAGGCCAATAGGGTGCATGTGCCAGTCCTGGAAGAACGTCATCCGAAGACAAGTCCTCAGCGTCCTTCCGGTTCAACAAAAACTCTTCGTCCTTTTCATCGTTGAATTTGATGCGTCGTTTGATCTCATCAGCGTCATATTCCTTGTCTTCATGAATCCTCAACGACGGCGGAACAATCCTCAACTTCACGACAAGAAAGACGATCGAGGACGGTGTTACAACACGTTCACCGATGACTAGGTAGAGATACATTGAGCAAATTCGTACGGGGCAGCGTACGCGATGCATGAGACACACCTTTGAAAGAAGCATCTACGATCTCAGCGCGGCCCCACCTTTCAATGGCTTTCTTGACATCTACGGCACGCCCGTCATGTTTCTCTTCCAAGGCATGCACCAAGTCGTTTATGTCGGTGGCATCAGGTGCAATGGTACGAACTTCATTCAGTTTAATACCAGGAAGTTGTGCAAAACGCTGACGTTCGGAACCTGGAAGGAGGGCTTGTGTGAGATATGCATGCAGCCGCATGACAGCCAACGTAGGAGCGAGCCAGTTGCGTGAGATTGAAATGTTGAGCAGTGCGCTGAGTAGAAGGGGAGACTGGGAGAGAATTTCGGTTTGTTCTACATTTTTCAAAAAAAGTTAAAGAGTTAGCTGGTGTTCAGATGAGAAGTAATACCTGATCGAAGAGTGGGGGACTGAACAGGCAAGCGGAGGAGATGAGCATAAAGTAGTATGAGAGCTTTCCGCCTGTGTTCGCTCTGGCCGCACACACGTTTGACTTCTTCCCATTTAGAGCTTGCACTCCCTTCGATTTCTTTCTCTAGTTCGTCCAGTTCGGGTGTTGGCTTGGCTTTTTGACTAGGAAACTCCCACTGATATGCTTTAGCAAATGTCCCAAAGACTTCCTCAAAAGTTGATTCCTCCTTGAGAGTTTTGAAGAAAGCAGCGGCAGATTGAGCGTTCACTCCGTCCTTTGTCTTCTGGCGACTTCCGAACCACCAGCGACCCTACAATGAGATGAGCATCAAAAATACGTTCAGATTGTGCAGCTTTACGCACCACGAGGGCGGGTAGAGCACCTCCGAACAAAATACCATATAATCCAAGAACCCATATATTATTTTGCCGTTCGACGACCCACTTGGGTAGTGCAATGCCCATAGAAATATCTTGACGGCCATCGGGGTGACCATATCGTTGCAGATTTTCACGAATAGTTTCATCAGTGAGACTGCGCAAGATATGAAAAAGAGGCAGTCGGAAAAATGTATCCCAAACTTACGCCTTGTAAGCCTTGGTTACGTCTATGAAACGGGTCTGAATGTCCTCTATGGTTTCGTTCACGGTCGCTTTGACTTTATCGGGGTGGCTGCAAAAAACATTCAGGAGTGAGGTGAATGTAGATGATGAACACCCTACAAAATTTTGGATAGCTTTTTATAATGGGACTTGATCTCTTTTTCAGTACTATCCTAGATGGCGGTAAGCTAGGGAGACATTATTTCCAGAAGTATGACTCGCCGAACGCAGGCCCAGTATTTCAAAAGGATCATAGATTTTGTTTTCCAGTTTGGCATTAGCAACAAGAAAAGTTACAAGGAAATATCCAGCCATATTTCCAGACTCATCGTAGTGATATTGCGCCATGATTTTCGAGGGATAATCGGATGAAAATAATTAAAAAAGAATGGTGAGGCTTATAGCCTCTACTTTGACAGTTGCAAGCGCCTGGATGATACGTGTCCGGGGATGACCTGGCCAACTGGCTGTGACGGGCCGTCGCGTTTTCCTTTCGTCACGGCCCTCGTGACTCTTTTATTTATGCGCCTCAAGGTCCAGACGAAATCGCCTCTGCCAGATACTAAAGTCTGGTTCTCATTCAGTCCTGAAAACTCTCCGGAAAACATATTAGAGCTAAAGAAAGCGATATGTCAGAGTATTCCATCACTAAAGGCACACGGTGTAGCCAGTAGCAGCACCATCACCCTCTACCTTGAGGGTTTCCAGCTTCTTGACGAGAGTTCGCTTGATGTTATACGGGACGGCGATTTACTTCTTCTAACACCAGTCGTTGGTCATTCTGTTACGCGCGCGAAAGACCCGGAACGTAAGCCAGGATTTGTGTCAGAACCCAAACGCGCTCATTAACAATGCACTATAGACCCTTTAAACATAAGAACAAGTAAAAAGCGCAAAAGAGAGGTCCCAGCTTTACCCGGTCGTCGAGATCCGGGCCCGTCACCGAAGAAGGCACAACTGGTAGCGCGTCGTATGTCTAGTTCGCTGGCCTCATCCACATCTTCATCGTCCTCGAGCTCCAAGTCATCGTCGTCAAGCTCCTCTGCTAACGATTCATCATCATCTTCCTCATCCTCATCCTCATCATCCTCTTCTTCGTCATCGTCATCTTCGTCTTCATCTTCGCTGCCACCAGTCGAGCTTCACGCAAAAGAGTGGTCGACCGCCCCACCAAAACCCATGTGAGTTATGTTCACCAATCTATATCTATGTCTAAAACATCTACAGCCAACCTCCGATTCCCCCTGGTCAAGGGAAGCCGCAGACTCACAGCCGCAATATCCGTAGACGCTTGAAGCAGAAATACGACCAACAATCTAACTCTGTTCGCCGTCGCCTGTGCGGCAAGAAACAACGGCTGCAATACTCACTTCAGCAACGCTGATCGCGCCATCTGAAAGGCAGGATCGAGGAGAGCTTCCACCGAGGATGTTCGTGACAAGTGTAGATGTCGAAGAAGGACTCCATGACGTTGCGAAAGGGAAGAAGAAACAGAAGGGTAAGAAGGTAAAGGATACAGGGGCTGCAGGAGAGAACATTAATATTGCTTTGCCTGATGAAGTGATGGAAGATGGCCTACCGGACTCCTCTAAAAGTCTGGCTATGGACGCTTTTCACTGGGAGAGTGCCGAAAGAGGCTGGGAAGGCTTCGCAGAGGTGAAAGACATGAACCAACTCGTTCTTGGAGCCGTCGTCGGATGGAAGGTGTGTATCACTTACTTGTAATTGTAATAACGTTATCTCAGACATGATGCCCATCTAGGGACTCGCTCTTAACCCTTTGACACACTCACCAGAAGTGTTACTTTCAGTAGCTGTCATTACCCGTCTTCCGGATTCAAACGGTGATGGACGATTCCTTGTAGAGCTGATTCCTCGTACATCTGAAGAAATAGAATTGCAAGAGGAGCATGCCTGGGATGATATCCGAAATGCCGGTTGGAGGATTGTCGAAAAATAACTTACACTGGAGTGCCAGTGAGGGGTGGTAACAATATTATTGCAAGCAAGCGTAGATACTTTTCTACCAGACTATTACTAGGTATTCTAGGTATACAAAGTGCATGGTTGTAGATGTTATGAATAAGTATGATACATTGAGAAGCACAAAGACCTGCAAATGTGGTTTGAGATATTGTCCATGATGCGAGAGAACAACAAAAGCTGTAGACTATGGTAGGATCTGAGAATGGTCAACTAAGATCCCGCTTATTCGATTGTACACAGCTTCTGGGTATTGCCTTGGAGAAAGATGTCAGCAAATGACGGCGGTGCTTATTTATTTTCTCTACCTTGCTTTGAGTCGTTCCAACAGATCGGTGGCCCCATCTCGGTTCCCTAAACCAAGTTCTGCACGTATCATCGCCTCCCATGTCGAAGGCTGAGTAATGTGAAAAGGTTGAATGAATAACAACCCAAAAAATAACAACATTAAATCCCATACCTCACGATACACAGGGGCCGCTTGGTCTACTACTGGTGATTTTGAAGGCTCATGCGGCGCATGGTTATTGGGTGCAGCCATGCCCTCAGGGGGATCCTCTAGCGACTCAAAAATGTTCCTCGCACGCTCAATATCACCCACTATCGCATAGCCCTTGATCAAAAAGTTAGCGATGTAGGCTGTCATGTGTACCCCTGCCGCTCCCATTTTCGCAGTATATTCGGGGATGAGGTCAGTTCGACGGTTGGCAACGATGGCGTTGATCATGGCTTCGAACACAAGCGCATCGGGGGGCGGTGTGTTGGGTAAAACTCCGATAGAGTCGAAGACTTGGATAGCTCTGTCGAGGTCTTTCTGGACACATCCATATGCGTTGATGAGCGATGCGAAGTGGTTCCCTTGGATTTGGACGGTCTTGTCTGCCTGAAGTGTCGTGAAAGTGTGCTCCATTGCTGTAATATCGACTGGTTCGATAGCGCCATATGCGTCTAGAAGAAGCTGAAAAGATAGACCATCAGCCGCAGATAAGTAGGACAACTTTGGATAGTATACCTTGTACGTATAAGCAGTTGGAAAGATACCATCTTGGCGCATTTTATTGTAGAAATAGAGAGCACGTTCCCGATCAGGCTTCGTCGTGGTGTACATTTGCATCATGGTGTTATAAGGGGGGATACGAGGTTTGAAGTTCCTGGCTTGCACCATCTCGCTAAACAACGCCTCGGCAGACTGGACGTCGCCCACACGTGCACAAGCGCCTATAACAGCCCCGTACGTGACATCTTGTGATGCATCTGAAGCAGATTCCGATTCTGGAACGGGTTCTGGTTCGGGAGGGCTAAGATTAAAATCTGCAAGTGCGGTTTGGAATGTAGGGCCGAGCTTTTGGAATATCTTATCCGTTTCTATATCTCCGTTGCGTTGGAGCACGAGTTCCAGCGTACGCTGGATGAGCGTAGGATTCATTGTGTTGAACGCGACGTTGTGCTTTGACAGATCACCTAAAAGCGAAATGAGACCCTCAAATGAATAGTCCGAAACGTAAGTATGGAGGGGCTTTTGAGAAGACGCGGCGGCTTCAACTTCAACGGCCGCATACACGAGTAGCTCCCAATCGCGCAGGGTCATTGTTTCCACCGGTGAGGCTCCCGCAGCGCGCGAGAGGGCATACGACTGCAAAAAGCAAGCGATCCAGTCTTCTCGCTGCACTGCTCTGACCTTGTCGGCGAGGCGGGCAACCTGCATCGTAACGCTGTAAGAGACATTCCCTTGGGTCGTTTCATAGAGCTCCTTGGCAAACTTGAGTTGCATTGCTTGAAGGGTATGAATAGCGGGGTCAAGTGCCACGCCGTCGATATGATTGCGTGAAGTGTGCTCCATCCAGTTGTCGACGAAGTCGGAAAGAGCTTTGATGGCATGATCATACATCTTACGACTGAAATATGCAGAGATGATTTCCTGTGTCATATCCAAGCGTTCCACGTTAGGTAACATGCCTGCTGCGATGACGCGAGTGAGCAGGAAATCGAGCGCCTTGCCGAGGTCCTTTTCATGATAAGAGTCCAAATTTGCCATGTTGGCGGCAAATACGATCATTCGCTCACGAAATGGTATAGCCACTGACAAATCGTCCATGCGTATGGTGAAAAGCTTGTTGAGGTCTTCCACCATTCCCTTTACAGCAAGCGCATCGAGCATGATGGACCAAGCCACCCTGTCCGGCTTCATGATGACGCCGGTGGGCTCGTGTGGGTCGGTGCTTGTTTGCTTTTGTTGAAGTAACCTGTTGAACCAAACCAGAGCGGTAGCCACATCACCAGTCTGACAGAAGCCAGAAATCACGGTGGAGAATGTAGATGAGCTAACTGGTGGCGGGCCCAATGCAAGATTGGATGGATCGGATTCTGCGCGTATCATATGGTCAACGAGGCCGACAGCCTTATCCGGGAGATTGAACCGGAAATACGTCTCGATCATTTGATTCCATACGAGAAGGTTACCGCGATTAGACTCCCTGGCATCATCGCTAAATTGGATGAAGACGTCCTCACGTTGCATGGCCTTCTTGTACTCAGCGAAAACCTGCTCAGCGCCGTTCAGTTGGCCAGCATTGGTGTAAGCCTCGATCATGAACTTGAACGTGGCAGGGACGGGTCGAAGATCGCCTGCACGTTTCTCAACTTGAGCAAAAACATGAATGGCACCTTCAATGTTTCCATGGTTTGCGCAGCAGCGGAGGAGGTTAACATAAACGAAGGGAGGGCATTGACGGTTTCCGTTGATGGAAAGGATAGAGTCGAAAAGGGTCATAGCGGATGTGAAGTTGTCCTCACCACGAAGAGCCTCGATGCGTCGCAAGTCGACCTTATCAGCCGATGGATTGCTGCGTCCTATGAGCTTGCGAAATTTGATTTTGTTCTCAAGATGATAGATGACCTTCTGAACCTCCTTGTCGCGGTTAGTGAGCGCGTCGATAAGCAAGATATATGTGTTGATATTGGGGAGGATGGAGTGCTGCAGCATGTCATTGTAGGTTTCAAGGAGCAAGTTCAATGGTTCTCCAGAACGACGAGTAGAGACTAGAGCTTCCAATGCAGCATTGAATTCGCGACCGCTGGGGTTTTTGGTATTCTGCCGAAAGTGACGAACTGCTTCCGCCACCTGTACCGCATCACCTGTGTCGCGGGCCTTCAACAATTGAACGGTATCTTCAGAGAGGTCACCTTTGGAAGAAGATGGAGGGCTAGGGGGCGTAGTCGTTTGAGGAGAAGAAGGGTCCAACGGGTCATGAGGAGAAACTGGTCCGGGTGAGGAGTGTC
>JABCKM010009939.1:0-47746 GCA_018221805.1 Rugosomyces carneus
CAAGTTCTACAAGTAACAAGGTAGATAAGGAATTAAGTAGAAAGTCAGGCAGGAAGCATGTATATATGTATGTATGTACAAATGTAGCATATAATTGTAAGCATGTAGGCTAAGTTTATAAGGCAGCAACGTGAGGACCCAATCAACAGTGAGGTCAAAACAAAGCAAAAGTAGGGTATTACGGGGTGAGCGACACAAAAAGCCGAGGAGGGTATGGCGACAAATATACAACAATAAGGATATTAACAAGCGAGGGTGGAGGGGTCAACGGAGCAACCAAGACAGGAAGAGAGGGGTGACGTGGCACGGCCAAGGACGCGAAAGGGGGAGTGAGTTCAAAAGGTGGACATCGTGTAAGGGCTGCGGGAAAGAGCCAAGGGTTCATGGGGACGTGAAAAGAAGCGATATTGGAACTCGCCGTCCTTGACTATGGGATTCTGTCTACGAATACGTTTCAGTTGCTCTTCCTGCTCCATCTGGAGTTCGAATTGTGCCTTTGCGCCAGGAATGGGAGGTCGATAGCCTATGAGGGGGGGATCTTGTTTTGGTTCCCAACGGCCACCGCCGGTAGCTTTACAGAGGACGCTGGATCTGCGTAAGGGGTAGGCATCGAGTTCGCCGTAAGAGCGGTCTAGATCGGGAGGGAGATTGAGGTGAGAGTTGCGAAGGAGGGAGCGGCGGGAGCCATTGAGGCTAGAAATGCTGGATGTCGTGCGGAGGGAGGGGGGTTTCCGGCGGGAGATGGGAAGAGTGTTTGCAAGGACAGAGTCTGGCGAGGTGGTGTCTATGCTGGAGGGGAGTGATGAATCGGGGGTAGAAGAGGGAGATGGGGGAGATCTTAGCATGGAGACTGGGGATGAGAGGATGCGGGAGAGAGAGAGAGATGAGGACGGGGGGCGAGGAAATTCTGGGGTGCGTGGAGTGGAAGGGAGGCCGTGTATTTGATCCCAACAGTCGTCGCATACGCGGGAGAGAGATATGGGTGATGTTGGCGACTCAAAGTGTGAGAGAGGGACGTTTTTAGGCGGCTGGAGAAAAGCGAGATTTGATGCGTCTAATAGAGGGGTTGAACGAGAAGAACAGGAAGCGCAAAAGACACCACCGCATTTACGACAGTGATGTCTTCTTTCTAGGAGTGAGAACGAGACGGAACAGTAAAAGTTATCGCAGCGTGAAGCCAAAGAGTCAGCCTTCCAGAGATGCCTAGGCAAGAGGATAGCGAGATGCTGGTTAGTCGGGGAGAGGAGGGAGCAGGAGAGGGCGAGGGGCGAGACGGGGACGGACATGGCGACGCGCGGTTCTTGCGCTCTCGTATAGCGTCGTCGTTTATATTCATCGTCGTGTGGGAAAATAGATCGAGATAAGCTTCGGAAGAACCATATCACATTTCCGCTTTCGGCAGCCGCTTACCGCTCCGCACACACACCGCTACTCACCGCAGATCACAAGTGCTTATCATCACCGCGGCGTGGCTGGTCTTGTTGCCTTGTTTATGAGTTTGATCATCGAATCATCAGACTTTGAAGCCATCATCAATGACGGAAAAGTAGTGGCCAAAATGTTATATAATGCCACCGCCAGGTGCTCCAACATACGAGCGTCAGCCAAAGTGTTTTGGGCCGGGAGGGAGACGATATCCTTGGTAAGTTTTGCAATCGACTCGATCAGGCGGGACGTCACAGCGGATAATAGTTCCCGGTTTGTTTCGGGTAAGGAAATTAACTGGACAAATTCGTCTAGATAGGAGAACAGAGAGTGAGATGGCGAGATCCTAGGCAGAGCTCCTATATGGGGATCAGCCAAGATTGACTTGAGATTAGCAAAAGCCATCGGCGCGTGAGTGCACTTCTCGGCTGGCGGGAGTATGTTTTGTTTTTTCTTCGCCTTCTTTTTAGTAGCTGTCGGATCATCGTTCACATCGGGGGGATTTGATGGCATGGCAAGGGAGTTTTCGAGAGAAAGACATTCTATAAAAGCCGTTTTTTGAGTCCAGCTGAGGGTGATAGTAATACGCTCGCATACTGATTCTCTCCGCGTCATATTTCTCTTGGAGAACTCGGCAGTCGCGATCGATTTTAAGGGCAAAATTACGCCACAGCTCATCTGGTGAAATTCCCAGAGAGGAAAGAGGAAACTTGATCCGAAGATCCAGAACATAAGCTAGATCTGTGTTTGAGCAAGATCTATGCGATATGAATATTGTTCTTACCGGAGAAAGATTGTTCGAGAGGTTTATATTTCAATACCGATAGTGCCTAGCGGAGATGATCGATTGATCGGAAAAACAGATTGTAAAAACATACAACTGCCAAACGAATTCGGTCAGCGTTTGTAGCCATTAAAACAATGCAAAGCCATTACGTGTGTCGGGCCAAACTGAGTCTTTTGTGTCCTCATTATGTAATACAGTACTCGTAGGGATTTCAATGGCTACCATAAGGACGTTGAAAAAAATGAAAGCAAACATAGAGCGCACAAGTTTAAAGACTAAATACCATCACGTATTTCGTGACTATGAACGTTAAATATCCAACAGCAGTGACCTGAGCAGATTAAGAAAAACACACTGTCAAAATTAAGATATGGAGCCATGACTAAAGTCGCGTCGTTTATAGGTATCGCCGGAATGCATTATGGGAGACTCTAGCAGATGGTATGGCACAGGCATCGTTGATCGAAGGGCGAGCGGGGAGTCTGTGGGTCGCCGCGCTTTTGACCTACCATTCGACCTGACGCGCCTGACCGGTGATTCATCGTCTGAAAAAACCCTCGAATAGCCCCCTGTTCCAATCTCGCTACTGTCCAAACTAGATGAAAAAGTTCCAGAGCTCTTGCTTAGAGAACTGCGTCCGCTGCCTGCCGTAGGAGTCTGGAAAACACTGTTCGACCGTGCATGCCAAACGGCGTTCTTTGGCGTTGCAAAAGGGACATTAAACCCGATGCCACGAGATGGTGTTGATGTAGGGTCAAAAGGTGACTCCTCAAAAGGAAATGGGTGGGCGTAATTATCGAATGGACCAGGCGTATGTCTGTGGTACATGCTGACGCCCTCTGCCGCAGTTTGTGGAGTCGACGGCCCAATCCTCGACTCTGGCCAAGAGGATCCGGAGGATAATTCGTGTTCTGCATCCCGATTCCGAGTAGGTGTCCTAGGCGGTTTTGAATGATCCCATGCTAATGGCGAGGCCTGCAGCGAAACTGGCTGAAAGAATGGTGTATCATATGAAGCCCTAACATCGGGGTGGACTTCAGTAGGCACAAAAGTTGGCTCACTCGATAGCTCCAGCTGCGAAGACGACAATCTCCGAAATTGCTTGCAATGATGGCAGAACCAAGGATCCTCCTCCTTACCCAACTCAGAGACATCCCTGATTCCGATACACCCTAAATGATACCAGGTTTCACATCCATCGCATTGAACCAACTCTCGACCGTCGTCCTTCCCATTGCATATGCAAACAACCTCTCCATCACTCTCGCTGTCTTCAGGAAGTCTCAGTTTTTTTAGATAAGGTGGATTTCGGATCTTCTCTTTGGACACCAGAGCCGCGAGGGCGTCTGCGGAATCAGGCCTAGAGGACACGCGTTGTCGGGTTTGAGACCTCGATCCACGTGGATTCTTCATATTTATAACGGTTTTGCCCCCGTATAACCTATGTGTGCCTGTGTCCACGCCATTGCCTAAGTCTTCATCTTCGTCCTCTTCGTCAGAAAGGTGATCTAAAAACCTCTCTATCCACTTCAGCCTTTCAGCTTCCTCTGCTTTCAACGCATCTGCCCTCTCCTCCGATCTCAGACGCCAAGGAAATTCTGCATCTGGCCAATTCGGCTTCTCTACCGGGTCTTCAGCTACAGCAGTTGTGGAAGCCTGCCCCTTCTTTTCCCCAGTGAGTACCTCGCCTTTTTTCTTTCGTCGTGTAGCAGGCTTTTTCTTAGATGGGTGCCCTTCCACAGCAGGTACCTCCCCATCATTGACGGGGGCGTCAATGATGACACGACCACGGCCTTCTAGTTCAACGGGATGGAGCTTTGTCGTAAGTCGGTTACTATTCGTCCGTTCAGAAAACGCAGCCAGCCTTTTCCGCTTTTTAACGTCGTTTTGAGTTGGAGGAATATTTTCTCCAGATCGCTCAAGTGCTGACACTACACTCGATGGGCCAGCAGCGCCAGGGGTTGCTAAAAGGATCGGTTGGGGTTGACGGACCCAGTCTGCAGTTCGCTATGTATAGGTGAGTAAGGACCCTAATGGAAGACACTGGGTAGTCTCACATAGCGCCCATATCCACCTGCCATAAGGCTCTCTTCGAAACTCTCCTCAGAGGTTTCTTGGAATATTTTTAACCGCCTCCCTTTGACCGGGGTCTCCATAATACTAACACCTGCTTCTCTGTCCCGCTCCCGCATACCGAGGGCTTCACTAGTGTCAGTTGGCTTCTCTCGTTCGATGTACTTCGGGGGGTGAATATCATCACCCTGTGTCGTAGCTTGGCGAAAGCGCTGGGCACCAGTCAAAGGTCGAGAAGGAGTGTGAGGCGGGCTTGGAACTGATGTAGGAAGCGGTACTAGAACAGAGCCTTGGTTCCGGGATCCAGAATTAGAGAAAATCTCATCAGCATGGGCGAGAGGCTCTGGAGTAAGTGAATGGGACCGGAAACGAGGGGTAAGCCTATGATTTGGTGCGCGTTCGGTGATAGATGGCTTTGACATGAATGGAGAAGATAATTGAGAGAGATGGTGCTCCGAAGGCTCGACAGGAGATAAATTACGGTATTCAGTTGCTAGAGATGATGACAAAGTTTCGAGAGGCAAGCTAAAAGACAGAGATAAGTTGCCCGGATGTCAGTAGACAGCAAAACATACACGGTTGAATTTCCTTTCAACATGGGTGAAGAAGTCTGAAACTTGAACAGACATTAGGATCCTGTCAAAGACCTTGATAGACACTTACTAGGTACGCAGCCTGAACACGATTACGACGATATAAGTAAGATACTGATCAAAAGGGCGACAGGCGGATAAAATAGTACGCCGAACAATGAAGAGTGTCGCAACAAGTTCAAATGTCCCCCCCGGTTACGTAACACTTTATCCCCGCCCAAACCCGAGTCAATCACTTACTTATGCCTGTTCGAGCACTCGAATTCTTCTGTGGTATAGGCAAGTTTAAGTTTGTTTTGACTTTCTTGATATTAGAATACTCCCATCTCGTAGGAGGCCTACATCTGGCTTTTTTACGGAGTGGTGTCGAAGGTTCTGTGGTACAAGCGTTTGATTGGGACCAGTCGGCATATCAAGTATACGTCGCCAATTTCCCGACAACTAACGTAACAAGGGTACTACATGTTTACTTACTCATTAAATATGCGGTTCTCACAATTCACTCTTCAAAGGCTGACGTATCAACTTTATCTGCAGCCACCATCATGGCCTATACCGCAGATTTATGGTTGTTATCCCCCGCATGCCAGCCATACACAGTCTTAAACCCTAATGCCAGAGGAGCATCTGATCCTCGTGCAAAGTCATTTCTTCATCTGATTCAAGTACTTCTGCCGGATTTGGCGGCAACGAATGCTCACCCGAGTCGACTCCTCGTCGAAAACGTTGCTGGGTTTGAGGTGCTTTGATTTACTCATCTGGTCTACTATTTTCTGAGCTGCTCTATTGATTACCATCTCCCACCTAAAAGTCCTCGGATACGCGTCAGACGATCTTGACAACTTTACAGTCTCTTGGATATGTAACCTTGGAACTTTTGATAACTCCACTCCAGTTTGGCATTCCAAACTCGCGTTTACGATACTATCTTCTTGCCAAAAGAAAACCCCTTGATTTTTGCCATGTTCCGGTAAAACAAGCCGACTCTGTCTGGCGGTATATACCTGGGAGTACCCCTTGGGCTGACTCAAGAAGTCCGCCATCAAATGCAGAGCCATCCAGCACACAAGATGCAGCACAACCAGTTCCTCGCCGGGTCAGGGACTACTTGGATGAATATTGTTCCTCAGGAATGCCGCATCCAAATGCTATCCCGGATAAGGTGTTAGAAAAATGGGGCTTCCTCTTCGACATTGTTTTACCCTCATCCCGACGAACATGCTGTTTTACTCGAGGTTTGACTTTTCCAAGCTGATAGCTGTAATCATTGTCAACTGGCTTCCCAGGTTATTCACAGCTTGTTGAACGGTCAGGATCTATTCTCCAGATGAATGAGAGCCTCGATGTGAGTTTTCCTGCCACAAGCTTGTTCATACCTTGAAATGAGCGTTCTGGTAGACCACTAGAGTATTCGAAATTTTTCTGAACGCTCGTTCTCTCAATGAAGAGGCAGCTGTGCAAATACTCCACCCGCTCGGCTTGCGCTATTTTTCCTCCACGGAACTTTTACGTTTTTTCGATTTTACATCTATTGATACAGAAGCTGAATTTTTTTGGCCCAATAACATATCTACTAAAACTCGGTATCGATTGATCGGCAACAGTGTAAACGTTAAAGTCGTCGAGAGCTTAATCACCTACCTATTTCAGGAAGAACGACAAGCGTAAAATACTGACTAGTCTTCGAGTATGTACTTTGTAAGTAGGCCCAAGCCACTAAATCACATGCAATAATGCTAGTAAATATCGGCCAACCGGTCACCGTAGTAGCCGTGTTCTCAGTTGAATCTAACTTCGACGTAGGTATCTTATAACAGAACATTGCCTGTTCTTACAATTTGACTCTAGCCACTTCTAAACATGACAAGCAGACGGACATTCCTCATTGGAGGCGGATGCACCGCTTTTATCAAGGTCAGGCATTACTTTGCATACCCTGCAGGCCACAAACTTCATCCCACACTAGCCAAGGGGGAAGCGCAGCACGGAAGACGTACGTTTTGAGTCGTTTCACATATCGGCTAGGAACTCAAGAGATATGCTCATTGTAGATGGGTTTGGAGGCTGGCACCAAGGCTCTTCTGGATGCAGGCAAATCCATCCCTTCTCATAACTTATTCCTGCCCAGTCATACATAGCCTTTAATCCTTAAGGTATTACATATGATTCGGTGGAGAATGCCTTCGTTGGTTACTGCTATGGTGACTCAACCAGTGGACAGGTACAAGCGTTACAATAATGAACTTTGTCTTCTCTTATCCTGACTGCTTTTCCCTACAGCGTGCTTTATACAACCTTGGTCTGACCGCTATCCCGATCGTCAATGTGAACAATAATTGTTCAACCGGGTCGTCGGCACTGTATCAAGCAAATAATTCCGTGAAATACGGACAAGCAGAATGTTCCCTTGCCCTAGGATTTGAGCGAATGAAGCCTGGAAGTCTCGGAACCAACTTTCCAGACCGTACACCACCCACGCTGATTATTAACGCTAGGAGCGCTGAGATTGAGAAGCAATCGTTAGTGGAGAACCATGGACCTGGTGCACCACGAATCTTCGGCAACGGTGCTCAGGAATATTTCGCGAAATACGGTGGTAACGTCGAACATCTTGCTAAAATTGGTACGACATACTCGAGAGTCCTGTCAAACCTACCATTTATTTTGGAATTTAGCATCCAAGAACCATAAGCACTCCCTTAGTAACCCGTACTCTCAATTTCGCGATGGGTGGAGCGTCGAACAAGTGTTAAATGCTCCGAAGATCACTAACCAGTTAACAAAGTTCATGTGCAGTCCAACTTCAGTGTGTGAATTGCGGCGGTATTCCGTTTGTAGCTCACCTTTTTTTTAGGATGGCGCTGCGTGCTGTATAGTTGCTTCTGAGGACTTTGTGCATAAACATGGCCTTGAAAACCAGGCTATTGAGGTTGTAGCTCAGGCATTGGCTACTGATACCCTCGTGACCTTTGAAGGCCGAAGTGCTATGGACGTGGTAGGGTATTCCATGACTAAAACTTGCGCGGATAAGGTCTTCAAGGATGCCGGCTTCGCAGAAGGGGAGGGAAGGGACCAAGTGGGAGTGGTTGAGCTTCACGACTGTTTTGCCGCCAACGAGGTGAGGCTTGAATCCTCAGCGGACTATGCGAAGCACGGTTGAAGCTGCTGCAATAGCTCATTACCTACCCAGCTTTGGGGCTTTGTGCTATTAATGAAGCACACGAATTTGTAGATCGCGGTGATAATACTGTAAGCCTTTAGATCAGCATTTACAGTTAGTCACCTCATCGCCTTCAAGTATGGCGGGAAATACGTCATCAATCCCAGCGGCGGATTGGAAGCTAAGGGGCATCCTCTGGGCGCTACTGGCCTTGGAATGCATTTCTACATCATGAGTAAGCACTTGTATATGTATTAAATCTTCTATTATTGACTAGATCCCAGTGCAACTGCGAGGATGTGAGTCGTCTGGTTATTTTCATAGGAGGATTTGAAAACGTATCTATTGGTAGGGGCGGGACCTATGCAAGCGCCTGGTCTCTTTGATACACCGGACAAGCGCGGCAAATATGGCTTGGTTCACAATCTCGGCCTCGGCGGCGCTGCGGTCGTGTCTCTACTCCGCCGGCCTGAGTTTTTCAGGGATGGAGGCGCGGATGGACGAACGCGGTACGGTTTCCGTCTTTTCTGGTTTGCTGATGCTTATGCGAAAGCATGTAGACTGGGTTACAATCATGCACATGAGTGTCGGCCTATCACTTGGGAGGATGTCAATAAAGTGAAATCCGTTTCATCATCAACTTACGTTCTACAACATGCGAAACTCTAATGGTTAGGAAATAACCTGTGGAGGATACATTGGTGTTGGACTGCTTGTACTTGTAGTATTGCCAATCGACTACAGAAACTTATTACTTGATTGTCATATGCAAGTGTAGTAACTGAGCATTGCTGACCTATCTGCAGCCTATAGAGGTTCCAGATTATTTAACAACTATTATCTGTGTGCTGTCCGGATACCACACCCGGGCCGCGATGGAATTTATTTCTAACAAACAAATGTACTGTTCAAGCCCAGCTTGTGGCAATGTGTTTCAAGTTCCCAAACTCAGGATCATGCATCGATGATTCCAGTCGACTGCGGTTTTATAAAGCCCACCTGTATTGTGTTTGACCCACCACCTCTATTATGACTGGCACTACTCCTACGACCAAACTTCATTCACCGCTCGAGTCACTAGTTCGTCGTACATCGGCCAAGAAGCCAGATTCACCCGCATATCCTATACAAACTTCACTAGTTTTTGAGCGTGAAGTTGACCAGCAAACCCCCGTTTCCCCCTTGTTACATAGCCGCTTTGCGCGGCACTCAACAGCAACCGCCTCTTCAAACGACAACAACTCATATCTTGACTCGTCAAGGACGTCGTTTGATTCAAGAGATGTTTACCAGGATCCAGCGCTTGAGCATCGTTATTACGAAGAAAGCATCTACTCTGATATCACCGGGCCAGCATTGCGAGACTCATGGCAGTCCATGCTACCAGCCGAGACCGTTCGGAAGGGGGCCCTCCTTCCAGATCCTGAACCTCCTACTCATATTCAAGCGGATTATGCAAACGGACGTCCGTCTCCTTCGATTCCAATTCCAACTCTTGTCGTCTCTTCACCGACAGATACGCAGATCTCAGCCAATGTTACTAATATGGGCAATCCTTCTCGTCTTGTACGCCCACGAATTATCTCCAGCCCAGAGAATGAAGAGTCAAAGCGCAGAGTTATAGAACGCAATTCTCGTTACACCGACCCATCTAACACATCACAACTTCAAGCACAAAAAATTAAGTCACCATCAGGCACGAAGAGTCGATCGTCGAGTCCTCTTCCTTCATTAAAAGCCTTGTTTAGCTCAAAGAGCTCAGGACTCCAGCACGAAAATTCCTCGCATCCACAATTTCAATCAACCTCCAAGCTGAGTTCCGGTCCTGATGCACGCTCCAAAGATGTCCCCAGCGGACCCCCTTCAAGGAGCAATTCCCCCATGAGTCTATACTCGGCCTATTCTTATTATGATTACGATGCTATTCCACCCTCGCCTACGAATGCAGTGCCTTCAGACACCCACTCAAGCTCTATAATGCCAATGTCACTGTCACGGAACAGAACCACACCCACGCCTCCTGTGCAGCCCTCGTCCAACCCAACGACTAAGTCTCTAACACCATTGGCAAACCAGACTGCTCAAGACTATCTCCAACTGGGCATACAGCATCACGAGGCAAACAGACTCCAAGATTCGGCGATCTGTTTTGAAAAAAGCGCTAAGGAGGGCGGAGGCTGTGGTGTAGGAATGCTTATGTGGGGCCTATCGCTACGGCACGGTTGGGGATGTGAGAAGAATGAGAAGGTAGGATTCAAATGGCTCAGACGCGCCGCGGAAAGCGCAGTTGAAGACCTCGAGCATGCTCGGACGGGTGGGAGTGTCGCATCGGCTGCGGTGCAGGTAAAGACGGAATATTGTTGGCAACATACTTATTCAGCTTCCTGACGATGACTATAGACTGAGCTCGTTCTCGCTATATATGAAGTTGGTCAATGCTTTTTTCAAGGTTGGGGGGTTGCTAAGGACCAGAAAATGGCTGTCGTGTGTGAAGTTCCACCCCTCTATAGGACAGCTATAACATAAGATACGGTATTTCCAGAGCTATTATACGGTCGCAGCTCGGTTGGGCGATCCAGACGCACAAAACGATTTAGCATTCTGCCTTGCTAACGGTAAAGGGTGCAAGAAAGATCGTAAAGAGGCTGCAAAGTGGTATCGTGCAGCTGTGAGTGTAGATATGGTTGCTGTATGACACTAGCTTACCTCCCCCGTGTTGTTTAAACAGGTTGCGCAAGGCCAGAGTGATATAGGCCTTGCCTGGATTTACAAGGAGAAGTTCCAATGACTCCTTTGGGCACAAGTTAAAGGCCGATATAATCATTACAATTTTTCTATATTGCAAATACGGGGGTGATATTTGGACATGCCGTACACAGAGTACACTACCATACTTAAAACACTTTAACTCTGAGCACGTGATGTTCGTAACGTCCATGCACCATCGAACGTCGAAAGCCAAAGGAAAAGGAAATTTCGATCCTTTAGACGCGAAACATGTGAAGCACACTGAAGTAGGTGTTTGGGACCTCTATGAAGAAACGCAGCCCGAGTTTGAGCGTATTCCTGGTTCTTCTCGGCTAGAACCATATCTAGAAATTGCTCGGGACTGGCGTTATGTCTGGCGTATGACTAGAGACATTATTTCCATTCCCTCCTGCCAGTTCCTTCTTGGGGTTTACTTTGCTCTCCAAATTCTTTTGTCACTGATACCAGCACTATCTCTCTGGTAAGCGTTCATTCGAGCAAGCTGCTACTGAGTTGAAGTTCTCTTCAGGTACTCCACACAACTTCTCGATATAGTGAGTAGACTGTATTGTTTTTATGATCAAAAATACGGCAAATGAACAATGAATTCTAAAAGGTACAATCTGCTGTTGACAATCGCAAAATAGATAAGAAGCTCCTGTTCGAAATCGCTGCCGGTCGCCTTGGTTGTCTCTTCACAGCACGACTACTGAAATATGGTAGCACACGATGTGTAACCCCCCTTAATCTTCGCATCAAGCGGTTCTATTCCGTATACATGTTCCACGCCACGGCGCGTCTAGACGTCCCCACGTACAACGACGACGCTGTCCAAAGGCAACTAGAACAAGCCACCGCTCCGAATTCCTCAACCACTATTGCTTGGCAGGCTGTTACAGCAGTATTTCAGGGCGTCACTAATTTGCTGCAGCTAGCAACACAAATTTCTGTTCTAATGAGCGCGCTGCGGGATCAGCGTGATGGACCTTTGCTCGCAGTACTGGGTTTCGCACAGACTATCCTGCCAAGGCTCTATTCAACCAGTAGACTTGGTCTTAAAGGAGGTTAGATGGTTATTTTTATCATCTGCAGCTGTCATGGACGTTATTCCTACAGTCTGGGCTGCTACGACAAAGGACTCAGAGTACATCAAACTCGAAGGGTTGAAGAGGACTGTTGTTGATCCCACTCACCGAAAGGAGATTGTTGCAGGGGGACTCCAGAACTATCTTTTATCTCGTGAGTTGAACTATCTTCAGCATTAGGATGTCAATAAGCCACATCTTTGTCAGAGTTTGAACAGAGCGTGAACACAGCCGGGGACCGAGCAGGTAGCTTTTACGAAATTATGCAGCTATACCGGCTAGGAAGGATGTCATTCTTGTCATTCTTGCAGGATCCACTGCAAGAGCTACCTCAAGTAAGCAACCCTGGATGTTGCCTTTTGGCCCATGCATGAATGCTTTTTAGATCGTGTTTACCTTGCGAGCCGTTCAATATCCAGCTTCTATTCCTGTTTCGCTAGCATCTCTAAACCTCATCACGCACACCACGAAGTCGTTTACTCACCTGCTTGTCTCCCTTTACAACGAGACGGGTTCCCTCGCCGATAAGTTCGCGGATGTCCGAAGACTCTACGAAATAGCAAACATCCCTAACCATGTTTTGGATGGGAGCGAGCCATTTCCGGAGGACCAAAGATCCCTCGATATGGGTATTTGTGTGGAATTTAGGTATATTGCTATACTGACCCGGGATGTGTATACTGAATGCATAAATCCTAGAAATGTATCTTTCCGATACCCGGGTAGTGAACAGTACGCACTGCGTAATACATCATTTAGAATAGAGAAAGGTCAGCTATGTGTGAGTTCCGCACCCAGCTTGTTCCCTTGATAGCCTGTCATAGATCTGTCCAGGTACTCGTGGGCGCTAATGGTTCTGGTAAAAGTACAGTCCTGAAGCTCATCACTCGATTGTATGAGCCTTCTGAGGGCATCATTCTACTCAACGATAGAAATATCAAAACTCTCAGACTAGATCACCTTCGTCGAGCTATCTCTGTTCTCTTTCAAGACTATACATTATTCCCTCTATCGGTAGGTCAACAAATATACTGTGCTATATACGAGAGGAGGTAATGCTGGTAAGCCAGATCAAAGAAAACATAGGACTTGGTGATCCAGATAATGCCACTGCTGAGGATAAAATCCAGCGAGCCGCGCAATTAGGAGGAGCTGAAGACTTTATTGAGCGGCTTCCAGAGGGCTTTGACACATATCTTGAACGACCAGTCAGAGACTACTATTCCTCGTTGCCAGAGGGCACGACATCGTTGTTTGGGAGGCCGGTGAACTATTCACGAGTGAGAAAGGCTGGGAAAATGGAGTCTTCGAGCATCAAGTCTCTTTCAGGTGGACAGTTGCAGCGCATAGCATTGTATACAATCCAAACACCTTTACGGCTAATAGAGGGCTAAAGGCGTCAACAGGTCGAGAAGTTTCATGCGTGCGCTGGTTTCACAACCAAATGTTGGACTGCTATTGTTTGATGAGCCATCAGCGAGTCTTGATCCAAGGGCAGAATACGGTATGAGGTGGTATACTCGCACTTCCTCGCCACTAGATGACATTTATACAGACTTGTTCGAGAGGTTGCGTGAACTACGAGGCAACAAAACAATGATATTTTCGTCACATCGCTTTGGAAACCTGACGCGTCATGCAGATCTTATTCTGTAAGCAATTGCCCCAACCTTCACAGTTTTGTTTGACAGTCTCGCCCAAGATATATGAGCGACTCAGCGATAGTAGAAGAAGGGACTCATGAAACTCTTCTTAGGAAAGATGGCGAGTACGCGAGTATATGGAAATTACAGGCGGAAGCATTCCTTTCTTAATCTTGTAGATGAATAATTGCAAGCTGTCGTTGATGCTTATAGGAACAGGGTAAATCGAATAGACTATGGCTTCTTTTTTTTTGGTAAAGCAAACCTACTACGTTCCACGCATCCAACCCTGCTTCTCCCTTGTCGAACCACTAACCGTAAATGAACTTCACATCTTCATCTGTCCACGGGCTCCGAGGCCCATCGGAATGTTCTGTCTCCCAGAAAACATATAAATCATACTTCGCGATCGATGTATGATCTACAACGGATGGGTTTCCATTCCTAGGTTATTTCCAAGTTGTCGCAACGGATCAAGTCAAGTTCTGCAATCTTAGACAGTCCGAGTCGGCTCTGAAATCATCTGAGGAACCTTGCCGCCGGTAAGTGTTACTGGATTAACCAATAGTAGTAGGGGCGGAAGCCAGATACTTGACCAATCTCAAGCACATCCCGGCGGCAACTTCTAGGGGAGGTCTGGGGTATGATCGATCAGCGATCGACAGATCCTTCACCTGTTTTGCTTTCGCTCACCATTCACTTTATAACCTCATTCCGACTCGGAGAGGATGTACCCTTATAGGCCGGGTGTAGCTCTATGCAATGTATCACATTGCATCCCGGTTTGAACCCTTCCTCGCCGCTAAAATGTCTGCTGTCTCGACGCCACCTCGTTTGGATGATACTGTGGGCCCAGTTCGTCGGTTTCAACTGACTCTATTAACACCCACAATAGTTAGGTGCTGTCTTGATCGGTGTATTGTAAGTTTTTCGCAACAATACTCAAGAGACTTGCCCTCATCAAAGTTGCTCTCAAGGGTCGGTGCGGCGTAAGCTATTTCACTCGAGAAAAGTGCATTTTTGTTTACCGTCTCTCAGCCTGTGGGGAATTAGCTGTATGCAGACCTGCGAATATGCCTCCGTTAGCGCTATTTCGTATATTTTCAAGAGTCAGTTCTGATGGTTTGACGTTTTCAGGAGTGCCGCAAGGAAACTTGGTTAAGCAGATGCACGGTCTGCGTTCATTTCATTTCGTTTTTGTGTTGGTGCTCACCTTTAACGGCTAGGTTTGGACGGTCTTGTAAGGTATCAGTTCTCCTCACCGTCTTATTCTCACCCGTCTATCGATTGAAAGCATTATGGACACCCTTCATCAAATATTTATGAGTCATGCCGTGTACATTTACCTTGTCAAGGAACGCTACAACGATGACTACCTCGGCGTGGTTATCTGGTGAGTTCTGTATACTTACCTGAGACAAGTTTATTTATATATTCCTCAGGAGCCTTGTAGTACGCATAAATCTCTTGTGAATATTCATAACACCTAACTAGTTTGCATGCAGGCTCAAGTGCTATTAAGTGTGAGTTCGCGCGTGATTATCTTACCTACTGGCCTGAACTTGATCGTATACAGGCTCTTGTCGGCTTCATGGTGCAAAGGTTCTGTTGGTTCGTTTTTCGACGCATACCTCCATCTGATATGCCATGCTTAGCTTCTTGGTCTATCGAATCTGGATTCGTATGCGTATTCGCTTTTGAACGTCCCCAAACACTCACGTACAGTACCAGTGAGCCATCAGAATAGACCTATAGTTGCCTGCATCGTCCGTAATCGTTCTTATAATAATTAACCTATCGGCTTGGCTAATTCTCTAATCAGATGCTCTTCGTCCTCGCAGATTTGGCAATGACGCTGGGTGAGTCTTCTCCAGTTTTCGAGAACAAGCGCCCTCACCTGCACAAATTCACCTTAGTCTATTTCGTCAAAGCGTAAGTCATTCTTGTCGTTTAAATTGGTCCCGAGATTTATTGGCACCTATATCAGCCTCTCAGTCACTAACTTCGAATTACTGCCTACCGTCTTTGTACGTTTCTCTTCCAAGCTTCACGTACGATTTTCACATCCATTCATATTAGCCGATCAGCAAGAGTGTCAGCGCTCTATCAGCCGGCAGTGATATTTTTATTGCAGGCACCCTGATCTTTCTACTTTACCGCTCAAAAACTGGATTTTCCAGGTAGAGAGCATCGTTTAATTCCTCAACTCTATGGTGCTAATACGGCATCAGGTCGGACACAATTTTGAATCAACTCATCCTATTCTCGCTTAGTACCGGTTTTCTGACGAGGTACGATGGTGGAAATTTTTGACTTTTGCGTCAAAATCTGAATGTTCGCAGTGTGTGCGCGTTGATGTCACTTGTCAGCGTGAGCGTTGCCCTTGAGTGTGGACTGCAACTTGAAACCTAATTTGTCTGCATGCTCAGGTCACTGTCCTCCCAACCACACTCATCTTCATTCCCTTTTATATCGCTTTGACACGTTGTAAGTTTGTGAACTGTGCCCTTCAAAAGCTGCTCATGGCGACGTCACAAGTATATACAAATTCGCTTCTTGCGACGTATGTGGCCCTCTTTCATTCTGAGTGGATCAACTAATTTAAGCCATTGATTAGCTTCAATGCTCGAAAAAAGCTTAGGAGTTATTTTGAAAGAGACAGTCTAGGGTCGACACAAGAGTTCACTAGAAACACGACACTACGCATGGTATTCAATCACGTACGTAGTAAGGTCATTTTTCGGACAAGGCTATTAATTTCTCTTTTTTAGGACGTCTTGCGGGAGCTTGCCAGCAGAGTAGAGATGGAATCATGTAAAGAGTCTAGAGCGACGGTATGCATTGTGATGCGACTGAGCTATGGCATAGCTAATAATTTTGCTTCCAGTTTGCAAGAAGTTACGGATGTGATTTGCCTGTATTGAATGGACAGAGTCGAATAGCAAATATAGATCGTACTAGCATAGTGTAACATATTCATATTTACTTCATAGACCAGACAGCAATGCATTGAATGCATCAATGCATCACGTCGCGGCACAGCCACTCTATTCTCTGCTCCGACTTTGTGCTCCGCCTCCTTGTCGTCTGATGCTTTCCACTCCTCCTCCCATCCAGTCCTCCCCAGACTACGACTTCTTCTCACCTTCAAAAGTGTCCAATGCAGTCGCGTCGTCCTCGCCGTCCGTCGTCGTGAAGACGCGTACTACCTTTCGACCCACGCCCACACCTCCCTACCACCGCTCCTCCTCTTCCCTCTCGTGTCGAACATCTACATCCACACCTAATTCATCCCCCTTATCTAGCCCTCCAAGTTCTACAAAGAGGAAATCTAGTCCCGTGTCAGTCTCGGAACCTCCCCGTGAGGTCAAGCGGCTGCGTGGCTCGGCTCCCAAAAAACTTAGCCGACTTCCTAGATTACCTTCTACAGCCTCTTCTAAGAGCACGTCACGCGCTTCAAGTTGTCAAGATAGCCTGCCCCCCTCTCCGGAGCCTATATATCGTGGTAGCAGGTCGCGTTCCACTTCTCTGTTCCCAGGCTGGGACGAGGACGCGCGCGTCCAGCCGCGTACTTGGATCACTCATGAGGATGGCGAACCTGGTCTTTCACACTTGAGTTCTGAAATGGTGGTCAAGCGTTTAATGAAATCATATAAACCTTGTTAGTATTCACTCTGATCCACTTGTGTGAGAGGTCTTACGCGTAACTTGATAGATTTTAAAAATCCTAACGATCCAAGCGACTATTCTTTCAAGCCACATCCAACGAACTACCCTGTCATAGAGCTCGAGTATCCAAATAATGGTGCTGTAGAGTGGTGTGTATTGCATCTTCTACGGAGTTAGGGTTTGTGTTCATTTTCATCATCAGGTTCGTTCTTCTTGCCCCAAAGGACAAAGATCATTATAACCCTATTATGGACTTGGAAAGGTCGTTATACACTATTATAGAATGTGTGTTTTGCTTGCGCCCCCTCTTGAAATATTTTTAAAAGCCAGTGACTTTTTAGGTCATCTAACACGAGATCAGCGAGCGCTTTTCGGTGTGCTAGAAGGCGATACGTTTTCCAGCCTAATATCTCCGCCCTCGCCCTCGCGCCCTTCACCGCCTCACTTTTCATATAAACACCGAACGTCGTCACATACTGGCGTCAAATCGTCATACGTCTCGCCAATCGCCGTCATCGATAGTAATGGGAACTCTATGTCTGTGTTTCGCGGTGTTCAGCGCGCTATTCACTGTCAAGATGGACCACTTTTCCTTCGCGCTATGGCATATGCCAATCAACTCCTTCGCACCCTTAAATACCCACCTATACCGAAAGATCCCTTTGCGCCAGCTCCGAACAATACCCTTAAGCATACCATTGAAAGTTGGTACCTAACTGGCATGCCCAAGAAGGTTCTTATGCGCATCATTGAGGAGAATTATCAACGCAGCGTCGGGCCCCATGTGAGCACTCTCAAGCAGTACGAAGCGTTCTCGAGCACCGTGTACGGCGAGCTCATGCCAAGCCTCGCCTATGAAATAATCCAGTTGACAAGGCTCAACGAGAATTCGCTATTTCTAGATCTAGGAAGTGGTGTGGGGAATGTGTGTGCCCAAGCTAGCCTGCAGACAGGGTGCAAGAGCTATGGGATAGAGCTGATGCCTGGTCCAGCGAAAATTGCACGGGAGATGAAAGAGCATCTACGGGTGCGGTGCAAGTTGTGGGGAGTGCGGCTTGGTGAAATTGAGCTTGAAGAAGGAAACATGTTGACTAGTCCGCGAGTCAATGAACTGATTCCTAAGGCGGACGTTGTATTGGTTGACAACAAAGTCTTTGATGAGAGTCGTAAGTGAATTTATTTTGTAATTTAAATAAAAATGATATGAATTGAATTCAACAGTCAATGAGGCATTACGGCCAAAGTTTCTGGATTTGAAGGAAGGCGCTTTCGTTATCTCACTGAAGCCTTTCGTGTCTTCTATTAATGCACGGGTGACAGAACGCAATGTGCGGGTTTTCTGTGTTTTGCCTCGGTTGGCTTTGTTCTCATTACAATTTAGGTGGATGATATTAGCGCGATTTTTGACGTCACCGAACGTCCATACCATTCAGGAAGTGTCTCCTGGGGGAACGGTGGTGGAACTTATTACATTCATCGCGTAGATCGTGGTGGCTATGCGGAGATTCGAGAGCGATTTGAAAGCTCGAGGACAGGGTCTGGGAAGAGTACGCGTGTAAGAAGGTGACACTGGGTTGTACAATATATCCTAATTTGCACCGGACTATAGCTTTCGTAGATAGTTTATATTTTAACTGTATCTTTGTTTTCTCATTGAAGCGTGTTTAATAATTACTATCATGCACGTGGGTGAGTCCATCATTTTTCAAGTCGTCCAACTCTCGCTTGTTCCAGGGGCCTCTTTCTCTCTTATATACCCTCATACTCTTATACCTTTCTGGATTCTACGGTTAGAACAAGTACTATTCATTCTCTTCTCTGACGCTGGTTAAAATAATATACTTGACCAATGGCTCAAACCAGAGAACCACTTCCGCATCTCAGCATCCCCCCTCGCATAAACATGCCACAGCCAGCCAATTTCCACCCGATGTTCTCGCCAGCCGGACAAGGCTTTCACCCCCCTCATCCGATGCTCAACCCTCTCCAGACACCTATGCAGCCGTTCTTCAACTCCCAGCCGCCTCCAGCTCCAGGTCGCCCAATACACCACTCTTCTCGCGCCAGCATCGCCCACTTCGCGGCTCCAGGTATTCACCCGCCCAACGCCTTTCCGATAACTCCCCTCTCTGGCAATTTTTCGAGGTCTCCTGTCATGGGCGCGCCAGGGCCTCCATCAGCGCATCCGTTTCCCAACAGGAACCGCCGTCAACTTAGCATTGGTGGCCCTCCCAAAGCCATCCTTGGTGGGCCTCAACGCAAGCTTAGTCCGCTCCCTCCGACAGCTATTTCGCCAGTACCGCAGAAAGCCAAAAAAATTATTATCAATATTCCTAAAGAAACGATTCCGGGTGAAGGGCATCAATCTCCTACGCGACCGTCATGGGCACGCAACGTACTGGATGGATTCCAGTTTGAGAGTCGACAGGTTCCACCCGTTAAAACGGCTACTGCAGAGCCTTTTCCTTCAGATAGCCAAAAGAACCAGCTACCGAATTCCCTTGAGGTGTTTCTGCCTGGAAAGGTTTGCTTTTTCCTTTCTGGATTTTTAGGATGTGTGTTTTGATGTGCGCGTTTACCTCGCTAGCGGGCATGGGATGAAATGAGAAATAAAGAGATCGAGGAAAAACTTGAGAGGTTAGGTGTAGAGCGGGGTTTTGGAAGTAATGTGCCACATATTCACGCGCCACACGCTCGCGCTGCATCTGTAAGTGTAGTTATCCAGTAGACTTTTGTTTTTTTATGAACTCAAACGTTGCAGATATCTTCACCCGCCGATCCTCAAATACTTCTATACAAGTTGAACAAGCTTCAACAATCACAAGAGAGAGCGACTTCTGGAAACAACTCTCTGGCTACTTCACCTCAGCCTCCCTTTTTGTCGTCTTCTCCACATAATCCTCCTCCACGATTCCTTACAAACCGACATGGTCATACCATGTCTCTTGTACATCCTCCTTTACAATCTTTCGATGGAGGTTCCGACGGATTTGACCCCTTTGGTCCTGCTGTTGAATCTGAAGTCGGACCTATTCCCCATTCTGGGCCCGACGTTCACGTGCAAGAAAACATTCGTGCCCCCCAAGGCCGAATACCTATTACGATGTCATCTCTTGTGCCCCCGCAAGCCGCATCGCGTCCCAATAGCCGCCCTGATTTTATTCGCGGTTTCGGATTGGATGTCACCGAGGAGGAGGAAGAGGGGGAGGAAGATGATGAAAATAAGGAGAATGTCAATATATACCAAGACCAAGAGGAGGACGTTCATAGTGAAGTGGAGGCGTTTGAAGACGAGCAACAAAGTTCAGAGAATGTAGATGGAACTGTCACTGTCTTGCAAAGCCGATCACACTCAAGACATGTATCGAAGCTATCTGCGGCTTTGTCAACACGGTCCACTGAGGCCCTTGATATGGAGGAATATGTTGAGGAGGAAGAAGAGGTAACTCCACCTGTGATATTGGAGCCTGCACGGGGAGTCGAGCAGGATGTACCTAATCTTGACGAAATCATCAACGAGTGGACAGGCTCGGAAGATTTTTATCTTGATGAGACGTCAGATGGAGGAAAGGTATGTGTTTTTGCTCCATCATTTGATTGGCTACTTAAGTCCCATCCTAGAGCATTGGGGAATGGTCCAATCCTTCAGACGAGGAGCGTGCGCGCAAAGAACGGCTCGAACATCGTAACCGTCGCCGGGCTTCGCAACAAGTTGACCTGCCGAGGCGCTTGCCGGACTTTCCTCGTCCGCCAGATAATGCGATCGCGATACCTGTGCCCATTACTATACCCGAACCTGTACATGTCGATGATGATATTATCTCAAATCCCAGTGAGGAAGGTCAACATGTCGCTCAAGGACACAATGGATATATTGGCATTGGTTATCACTCGCGCCCTTCGTCTAATTTTGAGGGTGTTACTGGCCCTTTACCACTAATATCTCATTCACGAGTATCGTCCGCTCAACATACTGCTCACGATCCCGCGCATGCGCACTCCCGCGTACCTTCAGATCAATTGGTTTACCCTGACGGCCAATCTCAGTTTCAAGCGGCGTCTTTTCAACCTGTACCACGCCGTGACTCACTTAATCCTTTTGCAAAACCATTTGTCTTTGGTACAGGTTCCGGCTCCTGGAGTCATGTCTCTACTGGACTGGTACCGCCCAGTGCCCCTATACTGGGCCATTCACGCCTTCCATCCCTTGGGAAACCTCTCAATGTCGCAGCACCCGAATTCAAGCCTGGTGGGTTCACCTTCCGACCTCCTGTCGGTGTCCCGCCCATGCCTGCACTACCCACAGGCGTCTCGGGACCTCTGCCAGAAAATGTGGAATCACCTTTCAAAGTACAGGGTCGCGAGAAGAGGCAACGTCGTGAATCAAGTGGTTCAATGGAGGAAGGCGACAGTATGATGTCATTCCGCTTTCCTACAAACCTTGATTCTCCCAAAAGCCTTCGCCCAACACCAGCCACCCAAAGTCACAAGCTCGATGGCTCTGTCGATGAATTCACAAACGCTGGATTCTCGGTCGTTGCTCATGTTCCTCGAGGGCCTGACGACATACTTCCTAAAACAGAGTCCCCCGAGGATATCGATATCAGCCCGGAAAAGAAAACCAACGACAATGGGGCCTCAAAAGCTGAGAATGAGGACACGAAAGTTGACTCATCTAATCCTCCTTCAGTGAGGCCTAGAAGAGCACCTATTCCGTTGGATTTCAAACATCCGGTGACGAAAAACACAGTTCCTGCTGGTTTGTTCAAAGCTCTGGTTAACAATGGTGAAGATCGAACCCGCAGATCAGTGAGGTCGCGCTTGAGCTCTCGCGAGATTTTCGATCATAGCCATCGCCCTTCTATGGACGACTCAAATATTGCCCCCATTGCACATCATAACCAAAGGGGTCGACTTGTCACAGATCCAGAACTCCCAACGCATTCGCCCGCAGATGATGTGTTCGGTAGCAGCATGAATCACATCCGGCGCCGCTCTTCATTTGATGATATATCACGTCCGGTGGGTCGTCTTGCGAGTTCGGCTGGTCGTCCCGAGTCCACCAATTCAGAGATGAGCCTAACTGGTCGCCTGGAGGCCCGACAATCGGAAAATCGGGTAGAAGCTTTATTGGAAGATGGCTTCGCGTCACTACTACGGGACATTGAAGGAGTATCCACTAAGCATCACTCCGCGACGCAAGCTATGGTTTCTGAGATCCAATCGCTTTTCCGAGCGCAATTGCGGGACTCCGCGAGACAAAGTCTCGACGCCTCCGAATTAAACACATCGGGTGAATTTGATCTCCAGCTACTTAAAGGTCTCGTGGAAGATTCCAACAGGGAACTTATTGAAACTATCAGAACCGGCTTCCACAAGCTCGAACATGTCCACCAGAATAGCTCTGGTCACCCCAGCTCAGGAGACGTGGAAAGACTAAGTAACCAGATGGTTGGCACTGTGATCGAGGCTATCTCAGATCTTTTTGCTCGGCAAGGTGCTATACAACATCCAACGCCAATTCACGAGCACGCTATTGTGGATAGCCTGAAGGATGTTCTGACGCCCATCATCGCCTCCTATAGACCCGAGCCCATTGACTACAACTTTCTGACGAGCGAGCTTGCACAAGCTGTTAAACCTCATATATCCCAACTCATCGATTTGGCCTCTGACAAGCAAGAGACAGCTGGGCTAATTATTGACCGACTCGTACCCTTGTTGCCCTCCACTGGTATCGATGTTGATACAATCACACAGCAACTTATCCAAGAAGTCCGCCATGCTATAGCACCTATCGACGCGTTTGAAATAAAGGAGCAGGTAGCAGATTTGGTGGTTGAGCGTTTAGATTCACGCCTTGCAGTGCGAGACAAGGCATTCAACATTGAAAGTCTGGCAGGCAAAGTAAAGAACGGTATTGCACTTACGATGGAACCTCTTCAAGCTCTGCCGGCTTCCCTAGAGCTTCTTACTGTATCCCAGGCATCACTAAAATCTCGCCAGGAGGAATTTGCGGCCCAACAAAATCATATGGCGAGTCTAGTATCCGAACTCCCGAATACGCTACAAGAGTTAAAATTGGCCCAAACGGAAGCCTTCTCAACGTTGGAACAGTCCCTCTCACTTCCTCACTCAGACCAAGCCATCACCTTGATACAAGACAAGGTTGAAGTGATCTCCCGTACTCAGGATAATATCGTCGCCCAAGCTCAAGGTCTCCATTCCTCCCACGCTGAGATCCTCGCGAAAGTTACCGCAATACCCGAGAGCATACAACTAGCACTAGACGCACTAAAGCATGATAACACCGAGTTCTTGTCCTCCCGTGAATCGTTGAGACGGGAGCTTGACGAGTTGCGCAAAGCGAACGCTGATCACCAGATATCACTAACAAAAGCTCGCAGCGCACATGGTCAGGTTCGCGTTGAAAAGGACGCTCTGGGTGAAAGGCTGGCTGTAGTAGAGGGCGATCGTGATCGCCTCCGGAATCAAATAAAGGATTTGGAGGCGTCGAACGTTGAGAGAGCTGCTCAAACAACTTCATTAGAAGATAAGAATAGGGAACTAGAAGATGCATTGGCAAAAGCTTTGTCACGTCTACAGGATGCTGATGTCGTCACCCAAACTAACCAGAGGCGAATCTCAGAACTGGAAATTGACAACCGCCAGGCCTCGATGGATAAACAAACCTTTAAGTCTAAGGTCGGACTACAATACCCCATTGGATTTTAGGTTACTGATGAAAGTTTCAGATCGACACTCTCGAACTGCAATTGACATTCGCCACTCGCGACAAGGAGTCGGCTGTGCAAGCTCTGGAACTACTTCGGCAGCAGCACGATCAACTTTTGGCTCAACAATCCCATTGGGATGACCTAGGTCATGCAATGGAAAAGATTAACATGCTCACAAGTCTCGTCGGGCAGGCTGACAACGAAGAAATCAAGGATCTGCGGCGGTATCGCGACCGTACCAAGATGCTTGAGGGTGAGCATGTAGCCCTGCAAAAACGCTTCAAGGAACAAGATAGCAAGATTAACAACAGTGAACGGGCTGCCTCTGCCGCCCGGCAGAATCTTGCACAAGCACAGCAGCGTTCATCAGAATGGGAACGCCGAGCGAAGGAATTTGAGGGCCAACTGGAGATGACGCGAACCAAACTTGAGCAAGCAGAACAAACTCAGGCTCAGCTAGAAACCGATTATTCCTTGGCTAAGATGCAACTTGAGGAGCGCGATGCCAACGACCGTTTAACCCAAGTAAGAGAAATTTCCTTTCGAATTTTGCTTTTATCTTCATGCACTCGTAGGATCAACAGAGCAAACTAAAGGAGCAACTATCGCTTTTGGAGAACAGATGCACTCGCCTTCAGTCTGAGCTACATCAAGCTAAAGCGACAATCGCTATCGCTCCACAAGCATACCGGAGCATTACCAATGGCATTGTGCATTCTTTGCCGAGACCTGACTCTCGCGCGAGCGGCATTTACGATAAGCGTTCTGCCACCCCCCAACAACGTTTGCGATCCCACGCTCCCACCGTACGAAACAATACGCCACCGCAGCCGTCAGTTTGGGACTCGATGCATGCTCCCGCTACTGAACCATCTATATATTCCATGCCCACGTCCGACAGTATCCATGCTCCTCATGGCCGTTATCCCAACCTTGGGCCGTCAACTCCGAAGGCAAAGCATGGACATACCCAAATATACCGCCCAGTAGCTGCTTCACCTGCACCAAGCACTGTCTCTCTTGCTCCAACCCAAGGTGAGGACGGCTGGTGGCAATAAGAATAATCAGAGCAACTATCCTTTAACCAACCATATGCTAATAACCACTGCTATTTTACCACATTCTCATCTATTAAACTCAAGCTGACTCTAATCAGCAGCACATATTATAGCACTCCTTCAATTTTACACACTTTGCTGTCACTACGTTGTCCTGTTTCTTACGACATTTTACTTAGTTCTCACAGCTCCATCTAAGCTCCATTTGTACATACACACAAAGTATACCCATAATTCACGTATACTCGGAAATTGTATTCACAAGCTATAAATACAGCGAGCCGAAACGAGTGAATGGGCTAAGTTGTGCAACGAACCGAGATTAAGTGAGGAATTAGCTAGTATTTGTATGAGTAGGTGGCGATGTTGCCACCTCCAGTAGCTTATCGCCGAATATCCACTCCTTTACTGCTCTAGACGCTTCTCCCACATCATTAGGTATTCTGATAGCACCAAGTTAACAAGCTGCATTAAGTAGGTTTTTTGAAAGACGTACGATATCTTTATTTCCCATCGCCCATTCTGGAACACGAAGAACCTGGGTTCATGTTTCTGCCCACTCTCTTCCATCCTTTTGCGGCGGTCGCGTTGTGCATCTTCCACTGCGGACTTTGCATCCGTGGCAGCTTCCATATCCTTGTTTGTTATTGCCTCTGTCAAGTTGTGCCACAGTCTGATTTTTCTGGCCTTTAGATCATCGCTGCATGAAATACAAAGTTGACGCACCTTCTCGACTCATTGGGTTCTTGCTCGTCTTCAGATGGCACCCATTTGGGTGAGATATTCTGCCCATCCTTGGCAACATCAAACAGCACCCGTTTCGCGTTGGTCTACAACATATGAGGATGAGAAAAATGTACAGGAACACAAGTTGTAGATAATATCTCACCTTTGTGGACTTAAATTCCATGACATGACTCCACCTCCCGCTCACTTCCCCAACCTCAGCATTGCGGTGACGTACTCGTCCGGATATTGCATTGTAAGTTCCTGAGAAAAAGCCCTAGCGTTGACATAGAGGCCCCGTGGGTTTTGGTCCCTTTTTTGAAAATGGAGTGCTACCCACCTTAGTTTTGAACTCCAAATCGCAGATCAGACCGCTTTTCTCGTTCTTTGCAACACACGTGTCACCCAACTCTAACACCATCTTCCCAAATAAGATTCCCCTAGCGTACATATTAGGCATTGTAATAATGTATTCTGGATCATCTAATGAGCCTAGAATGCACACAAGGATCAAACACCAACCTCCATCTTCTGGAGCACCAAGCAGCGTTATACGATTTTCCCCCTCCATATTCGTTGCGACGCTATTACCAAGGAATTTTGACTTGGGTCGCAGCTCTCCCAATATTCCCACTCGGTTCGCAGGGGATATATAAAAAAAGGCAGAAATGGGCGGATGGTGCGAAACTACAATGGGCTTCGGATTATTGTGCATGGAATGCAGGAATAAATCAAAAGACCTTGTTCTGCTATGTAGAAGCCTTGAGATCCATCCGGGTAGTCGTACCTACACCTGAAAAACTCGCCAAGCACGGGGTTATACCTGGTAATAGTGGCATTGGAATGGCGCCGAAGAAGAGGAGTCTTTAACATAGGCATACGGTTTCTTTACCCCTTTCGGTTTGATATGCCAACCGGCAAGATAGTACTGTAGTACGCGAAGAAATCGTTCCTCGGGATCATTGCAGCGGTCGGCTCTAAGAAAGATCATTGTTTAAGGCCAGGCAGGCCGCAGAAAGATCCGGACTTGCCCAAATATGAGATCTGGATGGGACATAAAGTCCGTTATGCGCTCCAGCATACTCCTTGGCTCCAGGACAAACGTTGGAAATGTGACTCGAGAAAGATCCATGCCCACTCTGCAAACACGAGGCGTCCATTGAGTTACATGGTACACAAAAGCCACAGGAATGAACGAACGCACCTAAGTTGTGAAATCAAGGAAGTTATTATGGACCCCTCATTATCGTCTCTGTCATCGAAGTCAACAGAATAGGAGAGCATGAAAGGAAGTAGACGGACAAGATGGAAGTATCATCTGATTCCGTATCGGAAGGAGGTTTGTCTTCCTCAGGCGATCCTCGTGCCTTTGACGTTGTTGCAGAGCGAACTTGACTGAATAATCCCATCATTATTGCAGCACAAATTGTCCACTAGAGTCGTAAGCAGTCAATGTACTTTGTAAGAATTAACCGTTCAAGTCCGTCTGAAACGGGATAGCAAAAGTCAGAATTAAGATAGGACCTGGATGCTGTTTAGAGCGGTGTAGAAGGGATCCCCGTCGTCGTCTTGAAGTATGATGATAATAGTCAAAAAGATGATAGAGTCTGATGCACCTGAGAGTCCGCAGGGCGATTCTGAGTCGCGAAACTGATGTCACGTCTTATGTAATATGATCGGATTATATTTATTCCCTCAGAATACGATCTTGGTGGGCCCTTTCGGCATAGGTATATCATCCCGAAAGAATGCACCATATGCACTATGTTCTCTTTTTTTGATAGTCATAGGGAACCTCTTGAGCCCCTCGTAATCAAAACCCCCCTCTCTCAGCAATCGCGCAAGTTCACCTGCCAGTGCCTTCTCATGGTTTTCGCCTGTGAAAAATGTTATAGATCGGCCACTCCGCCCACCTCGGCCTGTAGCAAAAAGTATTTCAAATCTGAATCTCAAAAATACAATGAGTTACTAACCTGTTCGGCCGATACGATGAACATAATCTTCGATCGTTAAAGGAAACGTGTAGTTGATAACCACCCCCACGTTGGGGATATCTAGTCCACGCGCCGCCACATCTGTCGCCACCAGAAGGCCAGTTGTTCCATTCTTAAAGTTCTCAAGGGCCTCCATCCGCGCGTTCTGGTTCATGTCGCCATGAAGCGCACCCACGGCGTAGCCCTGCCGTCGCAGCGTGCCTTCCACACGCGATGCCTCCTTTTTGTACAGCGCAAACACTAGGATACGCGACTCCGATGCCCCGCCGGTAAACTTTGCCTTCTTGTGGGAAAGCGATTGAAGCAACGCAAGAAGTCGAGAGCTAGCGAATAGTGTTAATCTTTGGCATGTTCTCCACATTCCTATACTCACTCTTTTGATCTTGGGTCATCAAAAACATCCACACTTTGCTGTACTTTGCTGTTAGCAGTGAGATCATCGCTACCAACAGTGACCCGCACAGGGTTCTTCTGGAAAGTGCCAGCTAACCGCCGAACTGCCTCGGGCCATGTCGCGCTAACTGGGGTCATCGTCAGACCAAGAACACCATCCTAAACAAATAGTAAACCATACACATCATAGTTTGCCGCTCTGCAGAGTGTTTCGTGCTTTCAATGATTTTCCTGATGTCATTCTCAAAACCTTTATCCAACATCCTGTCCGCCTCGTCCAGAACTAGATAATCTACGCTAAATTGTATGCCTTAGTCAACCAAAGGGAGTGTACAACCAAAGTTTGTACTTGCCCACTTAAATCACACGCCCCATCCTGCATCAGATCCAATATTCTTCCAGGTGTACCCACGATAATCCTTGTTATCAAGCCATCCTTGTCCTTATTCATATTCCGCAGCATATGTATCTGCGGCTCCTTGGGCACACCTCCAAATACCGCCACACTCGCGATACCGAATGGTTTTCCCAGAGCGGAAAGTGTATCATGTGTCTGGATTGCTAGCTCACGGGTGGGTGCTACAACCAAAACATTGACCGATGACTGTCCTTTTTTCCTTGAGGACTCTGGATGAGAGACAAGACGCGTCAGGGCTGGGATACCAAATGCTAGAGTTTTCCCGCTGTGTAATACGGGTCACCAACAAGCCAGCCATGCGACAGTAAAAAAAAAAGTTCCTACCTGCCAGTTTCAGCTATACCAACGACATCCAGACCCTTGAGCGCAGGAGGCCAGGTACATGCCTGTATGGGGGTAGGCTCTTTGAAGTCTTTAAACGAGGCCCGGAGCGCCAATGGCACATCTAACTGTTCAAAGGAGATTATGGGAGCAGAAGGCTCGACGTTGTTCGGGGCATGAATCGTGATAGAATGTTTCTTCAGGAATGCCTCGGCCTCCCCTGCGGTTGCAGACGCTGTAACATATGTGGACAACGATAGATCGCTTTTCGTGTTCGTCGCAGATGTGTCCAAGTCCTCTGTTATAGAAGCGTCCTTCTTGCGTTTCTTCTTCATCGATTCCGCCTCCATCGGGTCTCGTTTTCGTTTTTTCTTCTTTTTCTCGGTTTCGGTTGCTACAAGGATTCTTTCAACTCGTCCCAGTACAAAGTATAGACTGGATTTTGCGCACAAGATTCAATGATCGCAGACACGCCGTCTGCAGTTATAGATACAAGGCCAGAATCCTCACCCGCCAACCTCGCGATAGCTACATCGAGTTCACATTGAAGTGCGCCAGTTACAAAAGAAGAGAATATGGCACACCGTCTGCTGCACCCACTTTACGTTCCTTTTTCTTCCTCTTCTTCTCTTTCCTATCTCCATTGTCCTGCAATCCCACAGCCAAGACTTGGTCAACCAGAGCATTCGGTTGGCCCTCTTCGTTCTCAGCTTTCACACCCTCAGAAATTTTATCCTTGAGTTTGTTTCGCCTCGCCCTTTTCTCTTTGAGGTGAAAAACTGCCGTTTCCTGGGTCATTGTGGTTCTTCGGAGAGCGTGTCAATCAATCTCAAAAATTTTGATCGTGTCGGCTAGATTAGATCAGATCTAATCGGGCAACCATTCAAAGTATACTACTCCAGTCTGAAATGCTTTAGGGACCACCTGTTCCAACCGATAACAAGGTACGAAAGCAACATTACCCGAGATGATTGTCGAAAGAATATTATCCAATTAGGGGGGACATACATGAACATCGGGTTCAGGTATCAAGGGAAACCTAGTAACCCCATCATGTTAATACTACTAAAGCTACATACAGTGTATGAGCCTACTAGACCTTGCAAACGCTCAAATGTGGTGCCAGAATTCCTGAAGATGTGTTAATGATTGTAAGAGTTGATATTCCGACTTAACGAACCGTGCAAAAATAAAAGATGTCTCTCAGCATCATGAACAACAGAGGTCGTGCCAGAAGCGATGTTCCCATCGTCCTCGAAAACCTATTAAATTATGAGCTAAGTCACCACATGATAGACGGTTAGATCCACCTTGTCTAGTTTGTACTTTTCTCCATAAAATGAAGAAACCCCGGTGTTAATAGAGAGTCGGAGTGCGGAGGACGGCGCCGAAAGCACTGGATTTTCGAAATGCTTGTAAAGAGCGTATATATGAGGGAAACCTGGAGCGACCAACGTCACCGAACTTCCAACCAACTTGAACTTGGACACACACCTGCAACCCAGAGGGCTCCTTTAGAATCAAGGGATATGTTGTCTAAAAAACGATCTGCGCAACGGAAGTATGAGTTATTGGAATAATCAGAAGAGCACGGTCGTAGTACCCCCTCGGATTACATCCGTTATGACAAGGCTATCGTCCGCTTGCCGCTCTAATACACTGATAGCGGCGTCTATCGAGCTGGCGACATAGATGGTATCATTCTGGGCTCGGGTTATGCCATTAGCTAGCTGCATCTTAGAGAATGCGTATCTGCAACCACTCTTTGCATGGCAATAGCCAACACTACCAGATGCACGCCCCCAAGGTTCGAGTTTACGTAGCTGCAAAGGGGGGTTAGAATGAATGCAGCTTACCCGCAGCCACAAAAATGTACCCACAAATCCTGTTTTTTCACCATGATCATTGGTGACATAAAAGCTCTGTCCGTCTGGATAGCCGACTACGTCATTTGGGCAAGCAATAACTGGATCTTCCACTGTTCGCACGTGGGTTAGGGTGTCACTCCCGACGTTAGCGGTAAATATCTCTACGCAAGAGTCTGCGCCGTCCATAGAAGCTCTCTGAGGGTCCTTGGGTGGTCGGTGGTTGATCAGGTAAACGAACAGCTTTGAAGGATTAGAGGTAGATGGGACAACGTCCATGCCATGTACTGATAAACCACGAGGACTGCGAAAATTCTTCAATTTCATGCGAGTAACACGAGATGATGCGTGGTCGTAAGTTGCGACGTAATCATCAAAGGTCGTGCTGCTAGCGTTGAAGCGATTACTAGAAGGTAACCAGGCCAGTCGGTTCTGAGGAGTTGAGCATGCGAGGTAAAGGATTCCAGAGGGTTGGTGTAGCACAATTTCTGCAGGAAGGCTTCGATTAATACGGAGTGAAAGTATTTGCCTATGCCAAAACTTACTCTCGCAAGCCTGTAGTTCTGCAACGGCAGTACAGTGCTTGTTGCCAATAGGCTCTATTTGGCGCCAGACTCCCGCTTTTGCAAATCGAGGCTTAAAAAATAACTGGTAGAAGCCACCAGCAATGGCAATCAGCGGGACCAGGAGATTGAACAATCGACCCATACAGGATGATACCCGGTTTAGCTCGCGACCAAGTCGTTTGTGCAAGACATATGACTACGGAGATGTCCATATATCAACTAAATACAGAGTACACGTGGATGGCTCATGTACATGAAGTATAACTGTGCCGGTATGCATCTTTGATTGAGCTGACCCGTGTGGTCGCCCTCAACGATACCTGTGTTGAGACCACAAAGAACGGGAGGTTGACGACACCGTGACCGCCTATTGACTAGAACACGTAGACTTGGTAGATATCAGCCGAAATTACGTAACAAATTCTATTATTTTTTTCGCGATCGCGTTGTGTTGTTGGTTCGCGATGTTGTCTCTGCGTGGTCGTTATGCCTCTCACGCGCTGCAGAGGGGAATGGCATCCCTTCAAGCTGTAGCTCGTGAATCTGTTGCTGTCGCTCCACTCTCCGACGCCGGAGCTTCAGAAAATGCCAGGCAAGGACGTCGCCGCCGCAGGCTACCAATACCCCCTCAACGCCCTTCAATATCTTCAAGTAATCCTCGAAAATGGAATCGTCCCATTTCAGAGGGGGCAATTCCCGCGTATGACCTTGCTCTGAAGGTCCTTCGTACAGACAGCATTCGTCTGTCACATGAAGCAGACAATCTCAAAACGACCGTGAACCAGCTAGAGCAAAAGGTTCTTGAGCTAGGTGGCTGGGGAAGCGAGGGTGCCCGAGACCTAGAAAGCGAGCTGGAAAAAAAAAGGGAAAAGTTGAGGATCTTGCAGGTGCAAAGCCAGGTTAACTTGCCCGATGTGAGGTGGAGAGTGGCAAACGGGATGGGTTCGTCAATCTTTTGTTCATGAAACATACCCTTACATTAGACATCAGTCGATATGAGTAATCCGACACACCGCCATTTGCTCCAACAGAGGTGGCGGTCAGATGGGGATTTAGATTTGCTGGTATTTCTAGTTCATGGGTTTGTCTGGTCAGCGGTTGACCATTATTTTCACAGATGGAACGCATACACCAGATGCATGTTATTCCCGACGTTCTCCCAGACCTCCGCCCAACCATTGACGTTCGTGTGGCAACCCTCGCTCCAAACCTTCAAGATAAAACATCGCACAAGAAATATAGCGTTGTTGAGCCTGGAACATTTTTGCAACCAGAATGGGTAGGCTCTTCCGCTGCCTTTCTTTCATACTTGTTTCTATTTTCTCTTAACCTTTCTCTCCAATCGCAGACTCTGAAGCCTCCCGGTATCTATGCCAATGTGTTCCATACGGACACTAGACTTTACACATTGCTCCTCGTAGATCCAGGTAAGTTAATCACGTCATGATTAGGCCTTGCTCTTGTGATAACCCATGGCTTCACTAAGACGTTCCGGATGAGGCAACCCAATCCTTCTGTACGTATTTGCATTGGCTAAAGTGAGTCTATCTGTTTCATTCTGAGTTCACGGCTCAAATCTTTGTGTTCTTTTCTATGGCTTTTTGCCACAGGCCTAACATCCCTCTATCCGCCAGCCATCGGACCCGCATTGAAGAGCTAAATACCCACACGGCTTACATTCCCCCGCATCCGCAACGGGGCACCCCATACCATCGATATGTCCTTTTGCTGCTTCTGCAGCCGCCCCTAGAGGGAACAGATTATAGCTTGAACACAGAGGCGCGTGCGAAAGCAGGTGTAGCCACTTCAATGCACCTCGACATTCCAGTTGTCGAAGGCGCGGCACGCAAGGACTTTGACGTAAGGGGGTTCATGGATCGCTGGGGTTTGGATGGGGCACAAGGCGGTGGTGCTCACATGTGGAGAGAATTGTGGACTAGCAAAGTATCAACAATATACACAGATATTCTTAGTAAGTCTTCGAACGTTACAAACCTCCTTGCGTGAAACTCACATCCTTCGCAGAAGAACCAGAACCGCGATACGGCAGGCAGCCAAAGGAAAATCCATATAGCGAGCTTAAACACAGGAAACGCTATGATGACGTCTAATCTGGTCGTGTCAAACGTCGAATATCTAATTTGCCTAATTACATCCATTGTTAGGGTGCTAATCTTACTTGCTGTTAACTCACCCATTGCCCTGTTTACGAACGTAGAATACATTCAATTGTTTCCGCACTGCCTACCAGCGTACTTGACCACGGTTACCTATCTCTGGAAAGCTATTACCCCTTCTCGCCCTTGACACCGCGATCTTATCATAGTAAAAATCTGATCTGGCGACAGTCAAATGTGTGTAGATGTACCTAGAACAATGTGGACCTACTCCCACGAAGCTCCTTGAATGATTCAAGCGTTAATCATCTCTCATAGCAGTCAGTTCGTGAAGCCTAGCGGTAGATCGCTTCACAAAGGCTTCATGAAGTGTGCCACCAACCCTTCAATAACCTCATCCCGAACTTGTGTAATCGCCTCCAGTGCCGTCATCTTGCACTCAATTGGCATACCTGGTGCATCTGCCATCGTCTTTCTAAGAGATAGCATCATCCCTTTCATCCGCCCCAAAATATCCGCCGAGCCCTGGCGTAATTTCTCATCGACTTCAGCCACATGAAACCACATGAGCTGCCATGCATGTTCACATTCCATATGTGACGCGCAGCCTACGGATGAAAGCGCGGGTGGTATTGAGCGTATGCGTTCCCAAAGGCCCAGTAGTGAGTGGTGTGCAGACAGAAAACGCATACGTCGTTCGATGTCAGTGATAGGGGGAAACTCCATTCGAGTCGATCGAGCATCCTGGGATTCTTGGCCATCGGAATCCGCTTCAAAATTCACAAGTTGCCTATAATAGCAAACACCGAGGAGCGTTCGAAGCCCATGTTTTTCTGCCACTGGCAAAACCAGATCGGGAGAATAATCGCACCAAAGTATCTGAGAAATTAAATGATGTGTGACAAAATTTTGCAGCTGTCTGTGGTTGCACAGGATCGCAACGTCAAGAATGCGCCCAGGTATGTCTTTAGAGGGTGAATTGAAAGGACTCGAAGAAGGGTTTCTGGTGATGGAATAGATGTGCTCGATGGCCCACGCCTCCAAGGAAGAAAAACAGTACTTATTAGCCAGAGTGGCAATATCCAGTAGCCGGTCCATATCTGTTTCAAGGAAGAGGTCATTTGGCCTCGAGTGCATGTGAGCAACGACGGCATTTTGAAAACACGTATAGAATGACTTACGGGGCATATAGCGCCCACAAAAAATGACGAAATTGTTGGACGGTATCGGTAAGGAATACAGGCGCCTCGTCGGTGCCTTGCATGCTATGAGCTGGTTGCGGAAGACGCAGCATATCGCCGAAAGCGGAGGGTTCCCTCGCAAGGAGGACTTGGTGGACCTGTGACACCAGTCACCACATTGAATATTGTTGATTGTGTTTCGGTAATAATACTCACATTAAATAGCGTATTTTCAACCCGGAAAGCACAAAAGCCACTGTGAGACTCGGCGTAATAACCAGGGTCCCGAGTTAACTCATTCTTAGGAGAGAGAACAGCTGCTTGAGGTGGCCGAAACAGAGGTGCACACCGTTTACTTGGTCGCTGTTGTTGAGGGAATTGTGGGTAGTGGCGTCCGGGGAAGCTTCCTAAGATGCGCCTGGTACCTCGGAAAAGCAGTGTGGAAAGTAGCCTAAGCTTAGGCCCTGGATTGAAAACGTAAAGCTGTACCATCGATAACAGAGCAGGATAGACTATGCTATGCACAAATGCCTGGGTTGCGGGAGGCATTGGTTAAATCACTATCTGGTGAGTAGAGCATGAAGTATACACGTGGATTTCGTACAGCGGAACGCACGCCCACTTCGAACTCACTCTGGGAACCCGCTAACATGTAGCTGAAGCACATCAAGGAACTGCTGAAGGCAGGAGGCAAATGGTAGCACCGATACAATTGGCCAAGATAGAATGGAATTAAAGCGATGGAAAGTTCTTTGGATATCTGTAAACTTTAGCTTTACGCAAGGCTTTACGGCCCCACGCCATATCTCGCAAGTATATACATTAATAGCTGCCCAGTATAGGTAACGATCAACTGTCAGTTACCCAACAAGGTTTATACTGAGAAAGGCTCAACTTTTGATTGCTCCTATGCAATAGACAGGCTGCCAAGCACTAGCAAGTGAGTAACATCAAAAACTGAGCATGGCCCCCGCGTGTAGCATGTTTGCGGGGAAACAGCCAAATCACACGGGTTGGAAGCCATACCATAATATGAAGAGATAGAAAGCTTCTGAAGCACAGGGTTTCATTTCCAGGGCAGGAGCACTGATTCCTCAAGGGCCACATGCCTGCCGGATGATGCTGATTCGGCTACTGTAATATGCCAGTGAGAGGATACTCCTGCCAGTGTTTGCTACATCTCGAAGACTGGTGGTCCGACTTAGCATTCAAGATAATCTGATCTACAATAAAAATGCTCTCCTCTCTCAAATTCAACTTCACGGTATGCGCGCACGTCTTGTAGAACCTCGCCACGCATTCACAGGCGTGGAACCAGTGGTAAGAATTTGATAGTGACATACATGAATGCTTCTGTATTCTGTAAAGGAGTGCTATGTTAAAATGAAGGTTAAGAATTGTGACACTCGCGACTGGCTACTGTAGGCGCTGAACGCTGAACCCAAAATTTCTTGCGATGAGCACGTTACATCTATGATGGAGATTCTTTTTGGTTTTCCCATGACGCCGATGGATGCCCATTGGGCTCCTCCACACCTACATTATCACGCACATTTGTTGAATAATGGGGTTGAATTTGTCTGATGTAACCGGGAAGCTACACAGCGCGATGGTGCAGCCAACTAATATGAATGGTACTTGATGTGGCTTGAGGCAAAAATCACCATGTTGGGCGGATTTTCTTTCCGCTACTGGTACAGTGAGAAAGCCCGACAACAATCACACAACGTAAAGCTAATTGCCTGAGCTGCCGTCTTCCAGAAACAAGAAACAAGGCATGCGTATGACACGAATCCCGGGGGTAGAGAAAAGTGGCGTAGGACCCACACTGGTCGCATTTCATAGGTGATGCTATCGACTCCTTTTGTGCTGTCCTCTAGAATCGGAGCTACATGAAAGCTACATGCATTCGCAGTAGAAGCTGATCTCGCTATCAGAAACAAAACGCATTCCTCAGGAAACTGTGGCGATTATATTAGACAACATATCGATCATAGGACTAGGGTATCATAGGGTGGTTCATTATTTATCCTCTTGAGATTCTCCGGTTTTCTTTTTAGCGGGAGTCCTATTTGTCACTAGCTCATTTGGTAGCAGTACCGCACGATCAACGGCAACAGGCAATCCACGGTGGCGCCCACGTATCCTGGCACCAAGCATCAGCGTAACTCGATCACGGAAGCCCGAGTCGAACTTACATGATAACTATGACTACCAATTTTGACAGAGTCCGCATTGACCCTACGAGTGAGTAGTTGTCCTGGGCACCCAAGATAGTGGTTATTGATCGAAGAGGTCGATTCTGAAGGACACATACGGTGGGAAACCCGAGGCTTAGTCCAATCCCAGCGAAGGCAGAAACCGATTCAAAGATAATTGGAAATAGAGCAATAAATGGTTTTTCGGGGTTAATGATGTTGCCACGTTCCATGATAGTGATAATAAAAATGCCCCACACAAGCCACCATATATCTAGGTATACGACATATAAAATAATTAGTTTGGCAGGTGCATTTGCAATTATAAGTCATAGCAATCGCCATCTGCTGACGGATATGCCAGCCAAGGTACCGACCTACACGTTCACGTACATCAAGGTTATCAAGATTTTCTTTCAATTCACCCTCTGGGGCTTCAAAAATGCCGAGAGACTGCTCCTCGTAACTAAAACAGGTAAGTCATTAGTGAATTCTATTCAGGGGTACATACTTACACGTTCGTTGCACGGATGCACATTCCCACCTGTTGTGACACCATCAGTAAGACACGAATGGCTTAGATGCTAGGTACTTTACAGGATAGACCTTTACAGGGATTATTAGAGCACTAGAAACGGAGTTTTCCAATGAAATATACTTACAGCAATGTACATTAAAACAATGTAAAGGAATCTAGAGATGTGGAGCTACTCTTCTGTTGTGCACTTACGGAGGATGAAACACTTACTGCAGCGCAGGAGCAAGATTACCGATGACAACGATGGTGAGACCAGAGGCACGAACAGCAATGCCTTGGAAAAGCCCAAGAATCACGCGAGGAGCTGTAGGCAAATCACGTAAAACAGGCAGGCCGAGATCTGAAAACGCACAAAGTATATAGCCAAGCAATCAAACTTTAAAGTCATGAACATACTGAGGATACCGAACGCTGCCCATTCGATCGCACTGTTAGAGCTATAAAAGACCCTTGGTTCATGTGAAATTCGCATGAAACATACCTCAAGCAACACAACACGATGAAGAGGAACCACGTCTGGGCGCTTGGAAATCTAGACGACGTTTAGGCAAGAGCCGCGGAAGAGCCTGTTTTGAGAAACTGACAGATACAAATAACATCTGTGGAAATTTGAAATAAGCGTCGTCAGTAGATGAAAAGTCTTCACTAACCTACCTGCGAGGATGATCAAGAAGAAATGTCAGCGTCTGATTTGTTTCCGATCCATTGGCGGTGAATCGGCGGGCTACCCATCTAATATATACATCAGTAGCTCGTCGAGTCACTTTAGACTTGTTACGAATACATGATAAAGCGTAATCTAATTTGATTTGTTAATAACTTAGAGCGTGGGTTCGAGGGAAAACTGACATTAAGGGCTGCGCATGATTACCAGCTAATAATACAAACATAATCGCAACTGAGGCAAACAGATCAGTATAAATGGCATACAGAGAATATTGAACTCACAGATCATGAGGTAGGCTTCTTGGAAAGGAAGCATGGCTCTGTTATTTGTCGTAAATCGCCTTGGGTTAGAACTTAGGTAACGAAAGCGCAAGCGTACGTATCACAAAGGTCAAGACCAGTCCCTGAATAGGCCGACATCACCAAAAACAAAGAGAACCTGCGAGATAAAATGTCCTGGATAGGATCGCGATTTTAAGTGTAGTTGGACACACCATGGTTTCGAAACAAGCCGCGGCTGTGCTTCAAAGACATGGTCATACTTCTTCGTGGATATAAGCCATGGCGTAAATAAAAGGAACGCAATTAGCTGGATGACAATGAAGTACTTCGGGACGTCGTGAGTCTCAAATTTCACTCTACGGGTCATCTTAAGTAACTCACGGCGGGTATTAGATAACAAAGGAGGTTCACAGCACGATACTCTACGCCTCCCATTTCTTCTAATTGGTCGTCTGTCAACGTATCGGTATGAAAGTTTGAGTTTCTGCCACTTGTGATGTAGTCTCCACTAATTTCAAGTGTGCTAATCGTCGGTAAAGTCATGGATCGCTCAAGTTTGTGATAAGCCTTTGGAGCGAAGCGCTTGGTGACCATTTTGACAAGTCGAAAGAGACCAGGAAATCCGCCTAACCCCTGATACTTGTGTTTGACACCGGGTACGTGTGTAGAAAACAGGCCTTTCTGTGTGCTCATGATTGACATACCCCGAATCCTTGGTGGAGGGCGAGATTGGTCTAAAAGTAGTAAGATATATATGGTCTCTGGATGTTCAACAAAGACAGACCCTGAAAGGTCAAAGTGCGCCGTTGGCGGATACTAGCTGCCAGGGACAGCGGACTGGTAGTTTCGTGCCAATGGCTGTCTTGATTTCCGGGTGAAGTAGCAGCAGGAAGTTCAAGGGTATCAAGCCTCTTTGGAGATGAAGTGATAACGCCACCGTTCAACGACGCCTGGACATCCGGTTCTCTCTCATCTGCCATAGTGACCCTCTGAGAGGGCCTAGGTGTGGGTTTGGGGGTAGGTCGTGTGATATCAATATTAGGAACTACATCCTTCTCTTGGTTCCGGCTCCCAGGTATGTGGGCGTCTCGGGGAGACGAAATGGTTGCTTGGAGAAGTTCTTCCCGCGTTTTTGGCCGACTTTGCCAGTAAACGTAGGTGCATTTGGTGCGAATGTAATATCTGTAATTTTGTAAGCCCAGACATGGAAAGATGTAGTGTTGAACCTTGCGCCCACCGTCGTGTGAGGACCATGAGCCAAGAGACAGTAGTTTGTGTTCCCTAGAGAAGCACGAGTAAAAGTAATTCCCTAAGTAATGACTAGGGCGGAGTGAGCTTACAGATGCCATTAGAAACCATAACAGCACTTGCTGGAATGGCGTAAGTGTCGATAAGTTAAGGGTGGCAAGGCCAGTACCAGTCATCGCCGAATAGCATAGAAACAGTGCGTCAAGATATGCTATTTCGAACTGCCCGTTGGAAGCATAAAAGATGCCAGAGAAAATGAGTGGGATGAGGACAAAGGCAGTGAGGTGTAGCCTAAAGAATGTGCATTGCTCATAGGTCCAATCCCACATTAAAACAAACCGATCTCTAATTTGTCGCCCAGAGGATATCAGCTGTACGCTGACCATGATCGGCTAGCAACACTACGGTTGAAGGGACCTGTTGGGCTCTAAAGGTCTCTATGCTGGGGTGGTCGTGGAGGGTGAGCTTGAGGTTGTTGGTTATTTTAACACGCGACTGTTTGTGTCCGCGGTACGCCTTTCGCCGATCGATCGTGCGGTAGTCGCGCTTCGCGGCGCTTGGCAGCAACAAGTTTTCGTTACAGTGTAAACTCATTTGAGTACTACAGTATGGCTACTCATTAACACTTATACTTTCAGTAGCAATCTATACTGTAGGCTCGGCTATGCTCGCGCGGTGTTGTCCAGACAGCCTGATGCGTATATATACTGTATTACATAACGAGGTATTGATGAGCAACGGCTGACAAGGGCGACCCTTCTCTCCTCCCCTTGGACTGCTTCTTTCTCGAGCAAGCAAAAGGCCGTTGCAACAAGGATCAGACAAGCAGGCCAGCAGCTTCTCCGTTCTCTCTCTCTGGCTTTCAGGTCGCTATTTATCCAGTCCATACCTTACTCTCCTTTATCACTCACTTGGTCAGATTCCGCAGGTTTGTCACAGCCCACCACAGAAATAGATTCAGCTAACGCCAAGTCCGACCCTCCTATTCCCTTGGCTCACTTGCTTACAATACAGGCGGCCCATTTTCTCTCTTTCTTTCCTCTCATCTACCATGGTCTTTATTCGCATAACCTCGCTGGCCGTCCTTCTAACGATATCATGGTGCCTTGTGCTAACAGATGGTAATGTATCTTGCATCTCCTATACCGACAAGCGCGCTTAACGGATAACGGTAGCTCGCAGCTCTCCCGCAAAGCCTTTGAAACGTTTTGTACACCCTTCAACACTTGCTCTCGAAATCCTGCCTAGACGGTCCCTGTCCTCTTCCAATCTACCTTTCAGCAAGCGTACTGAACCTCCTGCAAATACACTCCGTCATGATGATCGCTTTCGCTTAACGATATCTGCATTCGACGAAACTTATTACTTGCATCTACGCCCGAACGATCACCTCATACATCCTGCTGCGCGTATCACCTACTATTCAATCTCATCCAACGGCCAACCTTATGTGTCTCACACAAAACCTCTACTCCGCGAATCGGTAAAAGCTTACTTTGGAGAAGTCATCGCTTCTGATTACACCGACGCACGCATGCGGGAAGATGCTGCGGGCGTAGTCTCTGGCTACCATCCCTCTCAACTCGGGTGGGTGCGAATCACCGTCCACCATCAAGGCGACATGGATCAAGGCATTTCACCTCTCTTCGAAGGCGCATTCTCTGTCAATGGGATAACCCACCATATCATGACTAAGGAGAACTACTTGACTACTAAGCATGAGCTTGACCCCGAGGTATCACAGCCTTTGGACCTCGACTCTTCCCTCATAATCTGGCGGGAATCGGATGTAATGACTGCGGAGGAGGAACGTGTTGCCAAGAGAGAAGTGTCAGACCCGTCCGATTCCGTTCAGTCCTGCGGCCATGATCGACTAAACTACAACACTAACCCTCTGTTGAATGGCGTCTTGCAAAAACCTCTAGCACCACCTACTCCTTGGTATAGCAGCCCGCTCAGCGTTTTCCAAAACGGGACAAAACAACGCAGAGATGACGTTGGCTCTGGAGGTGACGGCATGGGCACCAAGTAGATCTCATTCTTGTCCGACAATGTTTGCACATCTCACCTAACTTCACAGCTTTATCGACCACATAGGTTCTCCCGATGGTTGCCCAAAATCACAGAAAGTGGTAAGCCCGTGTCTCACGTATGCTGTTAGTCCTTGAATGAATAGTTTCAGCTTTACATGGGTTTCGCAGCAGATTGCAATTACGTTTCCAGATACGGCTCACAAGACAACGCCACTAGGCAGATCTTGACCACTCTCAACTCTGCTAGCGACCTTTATAGAGTTCGTCGTTTGATCTCTCTTCCCGTACCGTATTGATTGGGAGAACACAGACTACGTTCAACGTAAGCCTGGGTATTGTTGAGCTCCAAGTACAAAGCCCAAGGCAATTTTATCATTTTTCACACTGTTACCTTAGTCTGACCCCCAGTTCAGTTGTCCACCTACCCCTGATGAATCAATACCGTGGAATGTTCCTTGCGGCGATGTTGAACTCGATCGCCGCCTCTCATTATTCTCACAGTGGAGAGGTAATAAAGGTCCAGATGCAGCCGGCCTTTGGCACCTCATGAGTGGATGCCCTACTGGTTCTGAAGTTGGGATTGCTTGGCTAGCTACATTGTTTGTTCTCTCTTTTCGCAATTCTGTTCAATTCATGACTTGGCACATGACAGATGTCAGCAGGAAGCAACAGGGCAATCACCGTCCATCGTGTCTGGCACCGCCGTCTCGACTGCTGGTCGCACAGAGTGGCAAGTCGTTGCGCACGAAATCGGTCACAACTTTGGTGCAATCGTATGTGGTCTTTTTTCCTTTGTTAGCGATGTGAAGCTCATGCCACTTGAATTAACAGCATGACGTAAGTCCACCTAACTTACCGCATCAGTTTTTTACTAACACACAAATGGTGAAGTGTGCGGATGGCTGCAACTCAAGCTCAGCATGTTGTCCACTGACTGCAGCTGGATCGTGCAGTGCGAACGCGCAGTTTATAATGAGTCCGGTCGCGCAGACGGGGGAGAAGACATTTTCTCAATGCAGCCTTGGGAATATCTGTATGATGCACCTCATCTTTCTTTCGCCGCATTTGTTAACCTATTGCTTTTTAGGCTCAGTAATGAAAGGCGCTGCAGGAGGGCGTACAAATACATCATGCCTTCTTGAGCCAGATCCAACGAGGCAAACAATCTCGCTTCAGATGTGTGGCAACGGTATAGTTGAAAAAGGCGAAGACTGTGACCCCGGGAAGGGTTCAGTTTCCACTTGTTGTGATCCAGATACTTGCAAGTTTAGAAACAATGCTGTCTGCGATCCGGAGAGCAGCCCTTGTTGCACCGATCAGTGCACTTTCGCACCAGCTACTGTAATCTGCCGCCCGTCGAAGGATAACCGCTGCGACACTACAGAAACCTGTACAGGCAACTCATCCTCTTGCCCAAGAGACGTTATAGCTCCCAATGGTATTCGATCTATCATCTCATAGTTTTTACATACTTAGCCTTACTCTAGGTCAAAGTTGTGGGAGCGGTGATCTCAAGTGTGCAACTGGACAGTGCACCTCGATTGCTAGTATGTACCAACCTCAGCCCTCACACTCCTCTAATATTGGTCCTTTAGCTCAATGTCAGACAATCGGTGCTTCTATGGGGCTTAAGCAGGCATGCCCCAACCGCAATGATAAAAGCTGTCAGGTATCCTGCCAAGACCCTAACCGGTCTAACCAGTGCGTTGTGTTAACGTCTCTCCTTATTGATGGGTCGCCCTGTGGTACGCATGATCAAGGTATTCGCCCAGATATCATTAAATTTATCTATCGGTTGTAGGCTATGGAGGAACATGCCTGTCCGGCAAGTGCCAATCTGCCGATTTCTTGGAAACAGCCAAGGTAGCCTTGTCCCAGTTTGACATCCCGTTCTTAAACTTTCGCTCAAATAATTAATCTAGGCATGGTATACTCAAAACCTTCAGATATCTATACCTGTCACGGTTGTAGCCGGACTTATCGCTCTGTTGATTCTATGGGGTTGTGCCAAAGGTCATTCAGTTATCATCTATGGTGTCAACAATAACTCATGACTTTATGAACACATCCAGCAATAGCGCGGTGTTGTGGATACCGAAAACCGGCTAGATCAGTCCTGACAGACCCAGCACTTACTGGAGTCCAGCACCACCGAATTGATAGTAGCGATAGAAATGTAGGCTATCCTACAGCACCACCCACGACGTTCCTACCACCTCGTACACCTTCATTCTTGCAACCAACAAAGTGAGCTATCAGAGAAAACCTTCCTTCGTCCGATATCCTGATTTTTGCAGCCCTTCGTACAGCCGCTTATCACCCGAACAACAGTACCCAAGTGCTGGCGGCCGTGGCCAGAGGAACTGGGTGGATGAGACGGTGTATAACGGGTACGATGGTTATCGACGTTAATATCTTCATGCGCATCTTTTCCACGACATACCTTGGTCAATTTTACCTTTAATTTAATTTGGTCATTGGACGCTGTTACTTATAAGTTGTTGTAAACATAACACAATGAAAGGACCGATGAGCAGACCGTCATGATGGACATCATCCATTCGGGCTGTGGGGAACAGAACATGACTCACGTCCGGTCGGGGATGTCAAACATACACCAGACCGTGATCAGGAGGGCTTCTATCAAAGATCCAATACCACCGTAGGATAGAGTGTTCGGCCCCTCACTCGCCTAGTGGCCAATCGGGCGTACTATATCTACAACCATGGCAATATCGGTGTGGGAACAAGAAGCTGGAATCGTGCCAGCTGGCACCAACGACCTGCTCGACGACAGCATGGGCGTGGTTGAACTTAGCACGGTTTATTTATAACTCTGCCAAAGAGCAGAAGCCATCTACAGTTCTGGATCAGAAGGACAGAGACAAAGGGGTGCAATGCCCACGGTAGCCTGCGCGTGAACGTAGATCACCGTGTGTCACTTGAGAGAATCTTGATGGGCAGACATCACATCACAAGTGGGCGGATACAAAGGTTTCGGCTTTTTTCGCCCTCAGTGTGGTGGCGTGCTCCCACCCGAGGGTTTGGGTTGGCGTGGGGAACATGGTGGGAGATAACAACCCACACTGACGGTAGGATCCGAGTCCCAATCATTAGCAAACTGGGGTGTTGGAACATCTGTGATAGTTATCCCCGAGCTGTGGGCAATTTCGTTATACCGATCAGAATCCTTGTACTTTTGGTGTGATTTATGCATTTCATGTGGGTCAGGGCTGGTGTTGAGGCGCCCGAACACAAAGGAGGGGACTCTATACAAACGTTTCTAGATGTGGCCACTCAGGGCGATGGAAACAAACTTTGAATACCGGGACAACAGATCGCAGTCCCCGATTTTGTATAACAGGGATTTGCACACTATTTGCACACATGGTCGGCGCTTGATAGGGTTCGTTACGAGTCCATGGGACGGTCCGACCACAGACGGAGATATTTAAGGGTGGAAAGCGTTAAAGCCGCAAACCAAACGGATGAGGTATATGGACTCAGCGAATGGGGCTAGAACTAATTTCAGCTTATAAGATGTGATACCAACAATTCAGATTCTTTCCTTACACCGCAGTCGTCAGGTGTCGTCAAATGCTTGGCATACAATGTTGGCTGTCGATGGATGTGATTGAATCGGCGGTCGTTTGTCACTTGATCGGATTGCTAGGCGATATATGTGCATTTTTTCCCGGCAACTGCATCTAAGTAAAGTTCAAGGAACAGCAGAACAGCCACACCTGTCATTCTATAATAGGTCGCCGAGTACAAAGTGTGTAGCAAACTGAATTGAATGTCATCCGCAACACGGTAGTATTGTTTACTTGTCCAATTTTGGGCGTTTCTCTAGGATGCCATCGACGATGCCGAAATCCACAGCTTCCTGCGCTGATTAATCGGTCAGAAATCTTTTTCGGTGGACGACGAGCTGATAATGGAACGGCGGGCGTACCGGTCATAAAATAGTCTCGTTCCAGCGCTCGCGCTATACAATCAGTTAGCCCTCCGACAAGTTTTGACTAGCGTGCAGGCATACCAAATCGTGCGAGCCCTTCGGCCTCACTTTCACCCTTCTTCGAGCAGTGGCGCTGATAGATTCCAGTGAGAAGCTGTCTAATGCGAAGGATCTCCTTGGCGTGTATCGCGATGTCTGAAGCTTGTCCCGAGGCGCCGCCGGATGGTTCTGTGAACATGGTCAGGTGTCATTCCCCAAAAAATAATAATAGCGGTGACAATTAAAAAAGAACTCACGATGAATCATGATGCTTGCGTTCGGAAGACAGTGCCGTTTTCCCTTCTCTCCGGCCGCAAGAAGTAGCGATCCCATAGATGCTGCCAAACCTAAACTGTAGGTGTGAATGGGGGAAGAGACGTACTGCACGGAATAGCAATCAGTGATGGGTAGAGTTGACGGTTAGCGATATTGAACCTCACCTGCATCTAAAAGGGATAGAATTGGAATGTCTGGGATGATATAGGAGATGTTGAATGCTCACTGTGTCATATATTGCTAGACCGGCTGTTACGCTTCCTCCTGGCGAATTGATGTAGAGATGGATTGGTTTTGACGTCTCTTCCGCTTCCAAGAAGAGAAGTTGGGCAACTATTAGAGTTGAATCGGTATCACTTATCTTTGTTATGAAAAAAAGGGTCAGCTTTAATGCCAGATATATAACGCAAGATGAGCATACTGGGCCGTGCAGCATGATAACACGCTCGCGAAGAAGGCGCGAGAAAATATCATATGAACGTTCTCCTCTTCCCTGCAAATTTATTTGAATGTTTGTAGGCAAGTGACGGAAGGGACACGAGTACTGTTTGTTCGACAACTATTGGGACAAGATTTGTTGAAGTCGGTGTAGTCCATTGGTCCTGAATTTCTTTCAACGATTGACCTGCCAGCGGGTGGAATGATCTGTTTTTGTGCAGAATTGCTGATGGTATTCGACTTGAGCGAGTAACTGAGCGAAGGACTGAGGCCATTTCTTGTGTTCAAATAATGAGTGAAATGGCAAAAGCCGCACCAAACATGAACGACGCGTCAACAAATCAAATTCTTTGTATCCCAACACGGCTAACCAAGCCATGTCCCGCAACGCAAGAGGGACGGAAGCCCCCATGGACTACGAATGGACGAATAGGACTCCAATAAAACCGTCATGGTCGCAGACATCGACAGCAGAAGACCCATTCACACCACGGAAACGTATGTGATTCAAACCTGTTCATCGGGTTTCTACATTAACTTCTGTTTTAGGCCCTCATGAAGACCTTAAACCGCCGGTGAATCCTCTTGATGCGCCTCGCACGCCTATATTTGGGTCCAACCAAAATGTGCCTTTCATATTCAACCAAAACGCGACTCCTCAAACTCCAAACCAACCTCCATGGCAGCCACCCCCATTTTTCTCTCCGGAAAAGGCGTTTCCACCTTCAGAACCCAATGATATTGACATGTCAGAGCTGAGCCCGAACAAAGGAGAGGACCAGTCTCAGGGAAAGCGGGGGACAGGTCGGGCAGTAGCAGTGGGTGCTCTTCGCCGCATTTACAATGCTCGGAACAAGATACGCAGCCAGCAGCAAAGGAGGGAGGAAGCGCAAGACGAGGGCGCTTCAGAAAGCGACGAAGAGCAGCCAGTTGTGCAGAACATGTCGAACCATTACACCCTCAACATGCCTGCAGCTCCACCACCACAATCTGAATTACCTGTCGTTTTACTGGGGTTTGTTTCTACATTCTTCAGATAAAGGATATAGCTCACACTTTTACAGATATCTACAGTTCTTATTCAACTTGTCGCTAATTCTGCTATTCCTCTACCTAGTCGTGCAATTTATCCTAACAGTTCAGCGTGATGTTGAACACCGAATATCCGAATACTCCATGGGTACGTCCTATAATGCCTCTTTCGTAAACGGCATTAAGATTGACCATAAATCTACTCTTCGTCGTTATACCGATCTTGACCTTCGTTGTGTCCCTGGTGCTCGCTCATCAGATATTGTCCAAGAAATTGCTATCTGTGCTACCCAATATAGATCAAACCTCTGTGCAACGAACCCCATTCCGGCAATGGTCACACAATGCGGGAGCTGGGAAACATGTATGAATCGCGACCCGGCGATCGTTGGACGTGCTAGAGTAGGCGCCGAGTTGATCGCGGAAGTCGTGAACGGGTTCATCGAACCGATCAGCTGGAAAGCTTTGGTAAGTTCCTA
>JABCKM010009939.1:47837-91417 GCA_018221805.1 Rugosomyces carneus
TTTTTTTTTACTCCGACATTTCACTCTGATCCCTTCGAGGGAGGATCCCCCTTCCTGCGTTTTGATCTTTTGACCTGCCCCTGTCTAAACGCCTATTTGACAACTTTACAGGCATTCACGTTGACATCGCTTTCCTTCCTAACCATATTTATCAACTCTCTTCTTTCTCTATTTCGCTCACGCGCCGCGGCCCACGCCGTCCCAACACACCATTTGCAACCCCACCCAACCCTGCCGTATCCACATCATTTTGGGCCTGGAGGTGGGTACCTTCCACCTGTTGCATCGACCGCACCCGGCTGGGGTCGTACGGGATCACGGACTAGACACGGCATAACGGAGGATAGCGAGGTGGAAACGCCCACACAAAGGCGGAAACTTAGCAGAGGAGAGTCCGCGAACGTCAAGTAAAAATAACGGCTAATTTGGACGTAGTATTTTATCATCACATATCTCGTGGAATTTTATTCAGGTATACCATGATATGCAAGATTTTCCAAGGCGAAAGTTGCATTTATTTAGAGTCGACCACATTCATATATAAGTATATGATATATAAAAAGAAAGGAAACCAGAACATAACAAGTACAATGTGATGCAAATGTGATTTCATACTTGGAGTGCAAAGGGAGGGCCGAGGTACCTTGTCACAGCTGTTGAACTGTGGAAGGTCGTACATCCTACCATTCTGGTCGGAAAGCTTCCCCACGTCGCCCCCCGTCTTGGTGAGACCAAGTAAAGAGAGAATATAAAGTTGGCGGAGCGTAGTATTTAGAAATACACAAGTGATTCTGTGGGGCACGATAATGGGAGACCTTCAACCCAACAGGCTGCGGAAAAAAGGATCGGACAGCAGGGGCGGTGGTAAGGCGGATAAGATGAGGAGAGATATCTAAGACGACGATGATATTGGTAGGCACCAGATCATTCGTACAGCTGCCAGAGGGAAGGCCAAAGTCACTGATGTGCGACCACGTTGGGAAAAACACTGATTGACGATGAACGGTAGTGATAAAAGTGATGCGTCTTGGTGAAAATATGTCGGAATCAGAGTGTTCCTATGGTTATTTCTTTGTAGAAAGGAATTGAATTATGTTCTGGACGCCTTGCGGTTCGAGGACGACTTTGGTACCATCACACCTGGCTTTGCTGGTAAATTCATTGCACAGTTCATTGATGTCTACGTCCTGGAATTGTTCATCAGATGGGTTGCTAGATTGTTGTTCGGTTAAACAAAACAGACCTTGAACCTGGGGTTAGAGGTGATACTTCGCCATGCACTCAGGACCTCGACATTCTGATCACTCTGTTGTGTCTTTGGTAATTTCGTGCCTTCGCATCTGATCACTGACCCAATGAGGGTATCAGAGCCTTTGTGGAGAGCCGTCGGGGCAAATGGTGATGGTCCTGAGGTGACTATTCTCTTGACAAATTCTCCTTTCGTTTTTGGGCACTCGGACGAGTTGTGTTCGTCATGGCCGACATCAGAATCTGATGAGGTACTTTCTCTCGGTGTGTCAAACAAAGGATCTGAGGCAGAGGAAGATGGTGAGGGTGATGATGAGATTGCAGGAGATTGCGAGGTATTTAATTTAGCCTGATTGATATTGGCATGATGTGTTACAGGGCTGTCTGAGGCTGATGACGACGGAGGTGGCATAAATGGAAAGTCCGAGTTCCCACGAGTCATGTAGCCAGAGAATAGGTCGTCTAGGGACTGTGTTTCCTGGGTTGTTGATGGTGGAGACGGCCAAGGGGTGAAGCTGCTCATGTCAAAGTTGAACGAGTTAGCAGGGTCGTGTGAAGGCGGAGGAGGCTGGGCTGTTTCAAACAAGGAGGCATATGACATGAACATCGGGTTACTTGCAATAGTCGTCAACGAAGTGTTAGCCGATAGGCCGTGACCAAATCCAAAGTCCATTTGCATCGCACCATCGGTGGCAGTTGGCTGGGGAGCGCCGTCAAGAAGGTTAAGCATATTTGGGTCAAAAGTGGTCAATGAGCTCCAGTCCAATGGATTCGTCATTTTTACAGTGGGGGGAGCCACTGAAGTAGACGGTACGGGGGAAATTGCAGACTGAGGTGAGGTTGGATCAAATTGAGGGGGAGAAGGGAAAGAAGTTGATCCATGGGGAGACTCCGAAGAGCTGCCGCTATTCTTAGGAACTTGGAAAGTAAAAGGTCGCTGTTTGAGAGAAACATTCTCTTGCTGAAGCCGGGTAAGAAGATCCCGTAAGTTCTCATTCTCAGACTGAGCCTGCTCGTTTTTGGCTTCCAAAGCGGCAACTTTGTCTTCAAGCTAAAGAATAAACGATGAGCGACGTTGATCAAACTAAGTGAAATGAAATTGAAATTGGAAAAAGAATTACATCTTTGACATGTTTTTCCTTGCGCTCCCTAAACGCACGCTGTGCGGCTCTGTTTTGCTCTTTCCGCTTTAAAAGCCTAGTCTCGTCCTTTGGCTGAGAAAAGGTTACGTCACCTGTGGGACGCAGCATGAGAAAGTTACTCACGACAGGACCAGATAAGCCGGAAGATTTTTTACGAGGTATATTTGATTTCTTATTGGCTGTTGGAGGGGGGGAATTTGATTATAAGTTTGTGTGGTACAAATAAAAGTCTCGCTCACCAGTATGCTGTGACTTGGAAGTGGGGCCCTCATCGTCAAAGTCGTCATGGCTGGCCTTTCTCTTGAGGGCGGGGTCACCTAAATCATCGTTGTTGTTGAGATTAGGTGGACTTGGGCTGCTGTCCTCTGAAGGAGGGGTCATGCTGGGGAGGGAGTATCGAGAGATGTTCTGTGGATTGACGCCATCGAGATGAGGAATTGAAGAGGAGGTGTCGTGGTGAGCGACGTTTGGGAATTGCTTTTGAAGGAGGGCGAGGAAGTCGTCGTCTGCGAGCTGGGGGAACTGGGTAGCATGGGATAGATCCCAAAGGGGGTTGGTGGTAGTGGTGGCTGTTGTGTATGAGTCCATGGTTATTAATTAGTAGTAGTAGTCGTCGTCGTCGTCGTCGTCGTCGTGTGGTAATTACAGTTAATGAGGGAGATGTACGATTGGCTCTCGCAGTCGCAGTTGGTGGTCGAGGAGATAAACGCTAACCGTGGTCTCATTGCTGACTCATGACAAACCCGTCACACTCCATGTCACACTTCACGTAACACTGATCACGTTAGTCCGCGTCCACACGCGCGTCCACCTCTGCCGATGAAATAGAATACAGTAAATCATAAAATAAAATAAAACGGCTTATCTCCGCTACCTGAAGGGTTTGTCTTTTCTCCTGCTAGCCTTGCAACGCCGTATTTCCAGGTCCCATTTCCATTCATCTTGAAATATTTCACATCAACTGCCGCCGGCCAGTCTTTGCCTCCTCTTGATTATCAGATAAATACGGTACTCATTTCAAATTCACCCCTGCAATGTCGGGCCAAGAGCCCCTTTCCATCATCCGATACCGCAAATCAATTTCACCAATTCTCGATGCCGCACAATTTTACAGGTACAGTATCTTCATTCCTCGATCCCGTGTAACAACTCTGTATCGACTTGCTTTTTTATCATATACATCCCCATAACAGGACGGACCACCGGGCCCTAAGTACTCGATTCATCGGCTACATTTCCGGTATCACTGATACGTCTGCATGGGACGAGGACCCTGCTACTTCTCCAGCCCTATTCGGGGCGTGCAAATCGGCGAGCCATGGCAAAAGAAAACACCCCCAAGTACTGTTCGTGCCTACAGACTGCGTATTCATTGCATAGCCCCCGCTCGGCACGGGTCCACGTTTGTGATATCCCACTAATATTACGGTATATATGGGGTGCTGCTATTAAGAATCGTTTCGCAATCGTCTGAACTAGTGAAAGAAGGGGTGATGTAAACAGCCTAGGTCCCGAAGAAAGTAATGTACCGTGGTATCAACAATGGTATAAAAAAAGGAAAAGGAAAAGGAAAGGACGTTGCCGATATCGGCAATCAAATACGCAAATGCATACTTGATGAAGCAAGTTCACTAAGAGAAGCAATTGAATTGACCAGGTTAGCACACGAGGACAACCTGCTTTAAACAGGAGAAATTAAGGAGACTGACGTAGTATTCAATCTCGAGCTACATGAGATATCCCTCAAGTCAGTTGACAATGAAAAATTCTATAGGTATTAAAATCCTACAAATAGAAACGCCACATTCCGAGGCCAAAGGATGTTCAGCCCAACTGGGTTGTATAGCTCGACGTTGAGCGTCTCAATTAGACCTTGAAGGCGAAGCATTTCCTTTTACATCGGAGTTTCAGCTTGAATCTTAAGCGATGTCGTCGGTAAACACCGTGGAACTTGCCTTTTCATAATGTGAGGTCAAAAAGAGCCTTGAAATCTGAAGGCTCAATATCGCTAGCGTATTGTCCAAGAACGTATGTCGGAGGTTATGTGCTGAGATGAGAAGCTCATTGATAGCGTTGATCGATTCCAGGAAGTGGGTCGGCGATATCTACAGACCGACTCGGATGTTAGTTGGAGAAACGAAGCTTCCCAAGTCCCACGCACTCGACCTTCCAGCTCAAGAGGGTATATTGGCGCAAACTGCACGAGTTCACCTCCGGTATAGTCCCGCTCTATTCGAATGATTTCACGAGGATGGTGTACGCCTATATGACCAATAGGGGGTGTTCCAAATGCAGAGTCTTCAGGTGGGGGGGCAAAATAGTACGATGATTTAGGTATTAAAGGATTGTTCCTGCTATAAAGCATGGATGAGGGGGGAAAAAACACACAAGTGAGCGTTTTGCATAAAAGTATACAAAGAAGGCGACGGAAAAACACGTACGTTGCATTAAGTGGAGTATGAAATTTGCGAGGGGTCATTGTCGAAACTCCTTTACGCTCATGACTCTCCGGAGGATGTACAATTTCCCAAGGCTGTGGCGAAGGTGGCTTGAGGTTCAAATGAAGATGGGAAGCACGCCTTGAAGAAGCGGAAGGTGTTTTCTTTTCAGATATGGGGTACAAGTTACCTCCAGATTTATCTGTTATATCGTTCTCTTCCACCACTACCGTCAACTCTTGAGGATCAGATCCCTGATTTGAAAAGCTACGCAAGGGGTCCACAGCAACTTCGGAGTCTTTTTCGCCTTTGACCAGATAGTATCCATTATTATTCGCTTCTGCGCCCGCAGGTCGAGTTTCTGTGTCTGAAACTGGTGGTACCTGTGATGCCTTTTTTTCGTCTTCCGAGTCTCCGTGAGCGTCTACACTTTCTACTACGGTTTGTTCTTGTAATGGATCGTTGCCGTCTGATTGGTGATGGGTTAGAGTGGTATCCAGCGGAAATTCGTGATCGGTAGCCGTCAATCCTGGGGGGCTTGGTGTCACAGAACGTGGCTGAACAGATTCCGAGGTCATGACATCGAAACAGAGGCGGAAAATACCGCAAAGTCAGCGTGAAAACGGTGTGCTCGTAGTTTACAGCCAAAAAGGAAGAGTATTATGTAATACATCACCAACGGGTCAACCTTCAAGGTTTCATTTATCTGTCTGGCTTATATGATTTATCCCTTCATAATGGCAGGTGTCCTGCTCCCTGTCATCATTGTCTGTCCCCACAGTATTGACCGTAAACCTGGTCATCAGCATGAAGGTCAGTCAGTCGATCATCGACAAGGACCATCCTCTGACGCAAATGGATTGCAATGTCCACGTCAACGCGTCAACTACTGTACTTCTATTGCTCGTCACTACAGCACGAATGCTTCACCTATTTTTTCCAGAACTTGTCCATTAAAAGTTGACATTTATAGGATCAGCATTCCAACCTCCTGAGGTCCAATTTTTGTTAGGCGTCTTGAATCACAAGGAAGCGTATCGCAGCAGGCACGGCTGTCACAATGACGAGTTTACTTCGTACTTGACCGTATACGGAGATCTCGCTAACCTTTTTTTGCCTGGCCACCACCACTTGTCATTTGTACGAACTCGGGTCAGCTTCTAAAAACAATTATCCCGCTGACACCCGCCCTGCTCGATTGGACACCAATTAGGCAACGAGTGCCTTACGCATGCAACACTACTTGTCGCATGTTCCCCATGGATACAGCGTGTACGGGTGTACTACAGCACTTTTAAAGGGTAGCCTTGATAGCTGTTATTCATCATTACCCCAGGCAAGGCTCACAGCCTAACCAACGCATACCTTCACCACTCTCATCACAACAGCACTTCCAAGCATAGCACAGCGTGATCGAGATTGTATGCTGTAGTGAGCCACATCACCGAATAGGACATCTAGCCCAACATAAGGAGTAGCATGATTTCCATTCATTCCATCAAGCGAGATATAGCATCGATCCATGTACTGCACTATAAGTAGCACAGCACGCTGTTTCATCCGGGCATATTCTATATACAACAAGGAACCAACCGAATCCGTCGGCATGGAAAGGACATGTTTGAATGCCGAGCTGTTAACACAACGCCCAGATCATTGTTATTTTTGTCGTATGACTCGTCACCAGCGGAAGTAAATAGTTGAATTCCAATGGGGTATTACTTTGTGGTGACACTATACCCCCTTTAGCGGTCGGTCGCTCTGATTGAATTTGATCAGAACCAACTAAAACAACCACTTGTAGTCACTAGAACCATGTATACATTGTTGCAGAGCATCGAAGAGTCGCTACATCATGCATGTTGCAGAACCTAACCTTGTATTGGTGAAGTGCCGCCTGATGAATGTTTACCCCAAAACGTGGTGAGCTTTGTTTGACGTGGTAAATCTTGTCTCCAAACAACCAAAAACATCCAAGTCAGGCGAGAGTGAGAGACCTTTGAGGGAAAAATTGAATGATATTGAATGCAACTAACAAGCAATAGTAGATGAAAAATGAGCAATATTTCGTAAGGGGCATGGGTCATAGAGAGTAGTCATATCGTATCATATACATAGTCTTCATCTTACGATGTAATATTTTTTTCGGACGACGGTGAACCTGAAGGTGTATGCTTCGCCGGCGGAGATCTCGAAGTAGCGCTCTGCGGCCCACGTTCCACTGATCTGCTCCCATTCCGCGACTGGGGTGGGGAGGTGGACCCTTTTGTATCTATCTGCATTCTATCATCACGATGGTCTCGCTCGCTTGGAGAGGGCACCGTCGACGGTGGTGAAAGCGTCGCGATAGGTGGGAGAGCAACCGAGTTACGATGTGAGGCCACAGGGCGAGGAGGGGAAGGGTGGCTGTGACGACTTCCCGACGAGACAGTGGGTGAATGAGAAGGCTCCCCAGATGGATGAGCTCCGGGCGCTCGGTATGATGCCAACACCATGAGCGCATCGGCGACGCCTTCATCATAATCTTCATCGACCACTCGGGGAGGAGGTGGTCTCGGTGTTGCGCTCGTAGGTGATGGCTGAACAGAACGTGATGAGCCGTTGGAGCTAACCTCGGGAGATCCTGGACCCTTCGAGTAAGGAGGTCCGGGTAACTTGTAGGGTCCAGCACTTGAGATGTGTGGTCCTCCTCCTCGTTCACCTGGTCCGAATGGTTTTGGTGTCTCTGACCCATTCCGATCATCTTTAGGTCGCTTCGATGGACGTTTTGCCTTCCTGATCTTTTCTGGCACTTGAACCTGTTGTGGGGCTGGCACAACAGGAGGAATGGCAGGAGGGTCAGGTTCCCTATCCTTGCGGCGACGACGGTCCCTGGCATCTGATGGTCTAGGGCTTTCTGACCCCCGATTGTTACTCCCAACTATATGAGGTGGAGCATTATTACGAGCCGCATTCCTGGGACCCTCAGGGGAATGAGTAGCGTAATGTCGTTCCTCGTATTCACGTTGTTCGCGAGTAGGGTCGTATCGGGGTTCAAATCGACCGTGCGAGGAAGGGACAGGGGGCGGAGTTCTGCCATGGGAAGAAGGGTGGGTTGCGGCAGGTCCAGCCGTAGGTTTCGCTTCCCAATAACGGGGGTGTGACCGAGGAGATGGCTCGGGTGGGGAGTGCGCTCTGTGGTTACTAGAGCCGGGTGATCGTGGCGGGTAGAATGAAGAAGGTTGAGGAGGTGGCGGAGGGTAATCGCTTGGATGCCGAGAACGGGCGTCCTTTTCCCAGTCACGATGATCCGTAGGTGGTGGTGGTGCATGGCGATCCCATCCGCCTTCGGTTTCTATAGGGCGACCCGGCTCGTGACGGGAGTACATGCGGGGAGAGCGTTGTGAAGGAACAGCACTAGGCTGAGCGGGACCGACTGGCTGACGGCTCGAGGAATAGTTTGGGAAAGGAGCCGGCGGGGGCGGAGGAGAACGAGCACGGCCTGGTGCATGATGCGGTGACGGAGATCTTGACGAGAGACGGGCAGAGCGAGGGAAGTATGACTCTTGATGGTGATGGGGTGGTTCACTACGCAATTCTTCGACGCGGGTCTGTTGTTGCGGAATGGGATGTTGTAAAAGAAGGTTTTGATGACCGACAGGTCCACGAGTAGGCCCATCACGAGTTGGAGGGCCAGGGTAATCGCGGACATCTCGAGGATGAGGTCTATCAACTTCCATTGGCGCGAGAGGAGTATGTGACTGAGGATGGCGGCTCTCGTCAAGAACGACGGGCGGGGGAGGACCGCCTCGGAACGGACCAGGGGATGCGTGGCTAGCACTAACTTGTGACGGGGGTGGCAGTGAAATCTCATTTGAAGGTCCTCTTGAATCAGCCCTGAATGCAGAGCGGTGACTAGCAGACTGGAGTAGAAGAGGAGGCCCAGTCAGACCGTGTGGCGGAACGACAGCACTTGCATAAGCCGTCGGGTGGACATCTTGGGGTCCTGGGGCTGCAGGCAACTGTCCACCTGTAGCGTGCGCGGTCTTCAACAACTGAAGTCTTTGAGTTATTGATGTATTGTTAGGATCGAGTTCGCTTGCGCGGGCATAGGCATCAATAGCGTCTGATATTTGGTTGTTGCAGCTTTCGTATAGGCTGCCGAGATCAAACCAGACTTCGGAGATGTAGGGGTTGATACGGATAGCCCGAGAGTAAGCGTCGAGCGCGTCACGAAATTGGTTGATCTGAAAGTAGAGGACACCGATCGAACACCAAAACGTAGGGTTCCGCCCGTCCCGGTAGACCGCTTGCTGATACGCTTCGTAGGCCTTGTTGTATTTTTGGCCTGCCATGTAGGCTCTACCAAGAAGGTACCAACTTTGGGCATCGGAAGGGTCTTGAATTTTGAGTATGAGAAGACTGCTTAGAGATAGAAAGGTCATGGTCTTACCTGCTTCGAGAGATTTCGTAAGATATTGGATAGCGTGATCTTGATTCTGGAAAGTAGTGCCGTCTTGATGGTAAAGCCAGCCTAATTGCTGTAAAACTTTAGCATGACCCGGATTATCAGCCACTACCCGCTCATAGGCATCTTTGGCGCGGGCATGCTAATATTAGATGTAAGCTATCAAGTTGCATCAAACAGAAGACTTGTTCTTACATCTTTTTGTTGTTCATAGACATGGCCAATTTGGAACCAGATGTCTGCATGGGCAAGAGGACTGGGAGGGTTTCGAAGGATACGATCAAAGCATCCAAGAGATTCTTCGTATTTGCACTGTTGTTTGTAGATTATTCCCAAGCGGAAAAGGATTTCGTTGGATTTGTCAAAGTCGAGTTCTGGTAGAATGTTCAAGTCCTAGACATTGATTAGAGATGGAACCAACGTACCGCTTTCCATTCTCAATACAGAGGAAAATGCCTCTTCGGCGTGATCGAGGGATCCATAGCGATCGTAGAGTATGCCAATACCATACCAAAGTTTTGGGTCCTCCTGGCATGTGGTTAGGAATGATTGAGTAATGGCAACTAGAAGGCTACCTTTGGATTTGGCAGCAGATATAGCGCTTGTTGATATGCAGAGTAAGCTTTCTGAAGGTCATCCTGCATGAGGTAGCAGTGACCTGAAAAGAAAGGAAGAAGTAGTGAGCAATGAATCAGTGGCGCAGAAGAGCTAAGAATGGAATACCGAGTGCGCTCCAGACCTCGCCATTGTCTTCTTGGAGGGCAAGTACACGTTGGAAGTACTCGACTGCCTAAATAGGAAAAAGGCATTACGTCATGTTAGTACATCCGATGGGATCTTCGGTCGAAGCAATTACAAATAAAAGAGGAAAATTATCGGCGGTCCGAAAATATCCGCGGAGGAATGACTCGGGGAAGGGGGTAGTAGTTGTAACAAGTAGGCCTGGTACTAACCCTGGGATAATTCTCTCTGATCCGAAAGATGCCTGCTACTTGAGTAAGCCCAGAAAGGGACATCGGATTGTGCCGCAAAGCATTTTCATATGCGGTTAGGGCATGGTCCAAGTCACCCATCTGCTCGGCGACGCGACCTGTGTATTGTGTGATAAGAACTCAGCATGCACAGCATCGGTTACGAGTTGAAGCGGACCTATAAGCAGCCACGTTTGCTCATTTGTTGCGTTGAGCTTATGGATGACAGCAGATTGAGGAGCAGTAACTCCATTAGGGGTAGGTATGGTGGAAACTGCGGGTGAGGAACCATTTGGTACTTGAACGGTAGCAGGAGGTGGGGCAGTTGAGGTGCCGTTCAATGGTGGGGGATGGGAAGGGTGAGTGATGAGAGGATGAGGATGAGGGGGGGGAGCGGACGGTGTATCATGGGGACGGTCACGGTCTGGCTGACGGGGGATATGGCGGAGAGACATTGGAAGGCGAGGAAGTGAGGGGAAAGGGAAAAGGTCATCAAGAAAGAGGGCGTTGCGATATATATACAATTATTTATATATATTGCGGGAAAAAAAAAAAGAAACAGAGGAGAGATCAGGGACCCCGCCTCGCACGATCATGGCGATCAAGCTGGAAAGAAGTGTAGTCTGCCCGATGAAATCTGTCTCGCCTAAGATGTCATTTCTTTTCTGCCGAATAAGATAGTTTCCGCCATCGAGATCCATCTGCCGCTTGTTCGCAGATCCCCGTCCTCACACCCGATCCGATCTCGGATATTCATACCCGTTATTTCGGTTCTTCTCTGGGGAAGCAATGATCTATAAAACAAGGCACACCCTCTCAAAACACAATCTTATCAAATCAAATCTGACATTTCTATTCCCTGACGACCGCCCTCGCTTTCGTTGCCACTGCTCACAAATCACCGCTCACTGCCATCAGACAGCTCACATCTATCGCTTACATGGGATACTCTCTAGTATCCAACCGAAAAAAAATATCATGTCCCTTGACATCTCCATGAGGTCTCGGCGGAAAATGAGAATAAAAAATAGCATATTTAAGGTTGGAATGGGCTCAATTGCGGCCCGGAACCAGGAGCATCTGCACATCCATAAAAGAACCCTTGATTATCCAAAAGGGGCTCAAGACGTTCAGACGACGTTCGCCCATGTTCCTTTCCTAGCCGGATGCAGTATGCTCCTTGGCGGCACATTCGTGATATGTATGTATGCTCGCAACCCTGCACACCACCCTATTTTCGGACTATCCTTCACTGCCACTGTGCATCACATGTCAGTTAATGAAGCTCATGATGGTGGCAATTTCCTGGTGGCACACACCCTTCCAAAAAGAAAAAAAGGAGTTAAAGAGGGTGCTCTTATCTCGATTAAGCACAATTGCTCTCGTGGTTTCCCTGAGTCCTTTCATTCAGGATTCAAATCACAACCTTGCTTGGCGGTTGCCTTGATGGAACATTGTATTACCTGAGAATGGAAGCAGGGCAAGTTGGACAGGGGAGTAAGTGTGGGCACGTAGGTTTGCTTAAATCTATGCCTGGTATACTGTACCCTCCCTTTCCTCGTGGTCGCGGAGTGCATCCCCAAGGTGTCTCGGCCACTAGGGGTTCGATACGGCACCGCTCCTCGCCACCCCACGTGGATTCAAACTCAGATGCATCTCCGATCGAAATTTAGCCTCGTTCGATTCAATCACTGATCATCAGCTTGCTTTCTTCCCCAGTCAACATTTCTACCTGGGCTTGTCGTGGAGTGCAATACTGTATAAGAAATGACTCGTAAGTCTATCATTTTTTCCATCTACTTATCAGCCCTTTATATCTACAGCACTGGATCAACTTACTAAGAGAATTCCAACTCTTACTAATCAGGAGGAAACCAGCGTGAACAGGATCGTCTGAAAGCCCAGAAAAAGGCAGTTGCCAAAAAGCCCAAAGAGAGCGCGACCACCTTGGCTAAAAAGAAGGAAGCGTGAGTTCTTGCTTTCCCAGCTGTGGTCAAATTGACTGAATTACAATCTCTCAGCGACGCCGATATCCTGAGAGCGAAGCAAAAGGTGTGCTCTCATGTTCGGTTTAGATCGTATCAACATTGAATTGCATATAGAAAAAAGATGAAGAGCTTGCGGCGGCGGCGGCTGCGAAAGCTGCGGCCACAACCAAAAAGTGACCCGACTTCCATGGACTCAATCCTTCTGCGGTCCTTTGCCCATTCCTTGGCTAACCAAATCAGGCATCATACTTAAATTGAGGTGACACGAAGGGACGGACGGATATATACGGGTTACCTACCTAATCTCGTAGTGGGGATCTCGTGTTGAAATGTCGGTCTTTATGTTCTTTTTATGAAACGTGTTTTGCGGACCATTGAATAGCTCCGAAAAAAAAGATGGGGGCTTGACTGGTTTGGGAGAGTAAACATTTTGTGGGTCACACTGATGCGAAGCTAAAGCCAACTTGTATACGTGTGTTGTGCACGAGTTCTACCCGTTGGCAAAGGGTCATTTGTCAGGTAACACGCAGGGGGCCGCCGCTACCCAGCAATTGCATTTTACATTACACAGCCATCCAATAATGTCTTAGAGACGTTCTGAGACCTCGGAGACATAAAAAGTGAAACCTCGCAGGCTATTACCCGATCTGTTTTGACAAATGAGCAATTGGAAAAAAAAAGTCCGGCGAGGTTGCCGACTCGGATCTGTTTCCATGTGCCACGGGAACTGAAAATTGAAAAAACGAATAAAGAGCCAATCGTATCCCCCGATCTACAATCAAGGGATGGACTAGTATCATCCGCTAAGAAAACACAGCCCTAAATCATAATTCATGCCATGGCCCTTGTATCATTCGACGTCGTTGGATGACTGCGAAATACACACGGATCGTCGTCATTTCAAAAAATAGACATTCAAATGGTTCAATTCAATTGAACCCTGGAGGGTTCTCGGACTCGACCGGAACCATGGGTATAGTCATGATACGGAGAAAGAGAGGTTATCTTGGGGACATGCCTAATGGGGATAGCTTGTGCACACGCTGAAATGCTTAATTCAAGGGACAGGCAACTTGTTTCTCAGACGGCGGACGGCAAATTCATTGGCTTTGATCGATGACGGCACCATCATTGCCTAAACGGGACACATGAAATGTAGGCCATATGTATTATAGGTCATGCAGTACAAGTCTTATTATATCTATATGGCTCAAAGGGATTTCTACAATCCCAGCAGGAAATACAAGGTTATTTTTAAGTTTCAAATACAGTAGTGTGACAAGGAATAGATAGAGTTCATAGCGACGTTGAAAGAAAAAAGAAAATGATCACCTGCTTCCGACCGGCGCTCCTGCTCCTTGAAGGGATCGGACGTTCGTCCTCATCCATGGGAGTCAGTGCAGTGTCGTAAGATCCTAATGCAGATCCGGCCATAGCGGGGGGTGCACCAGGCAGTCCAGACCCAGTAATGACGCGGTCGAACGTGGCATTGAATACTTTTTCCATCTCTTCCGCATCAACGTATACCCAAGAGCCTTCTTGATTGTAAGTGCGTGCATTGTCAAACATGAGCTTCCAATCCTCCTTGTACGCTTGTACCGTCTTGTAGTAGTTGCTGTTTGCTCTTTTCCGAAGATGGGAAAGTGCAATGGGTCGTGTGATCAGCTGATAATAGTCCGGATAGTCCTAGTAAAATGCCGCACATCAGGCTCGGGGTATATAAATATAACGGTGTGCGTGCACTTACTCGTTTGTCCGGTAGCTCACGGAAAAGGTCACAGCGTTTCCGACCGGTATCATCTTCGCAGGCTAAGACGGCTCTAAGGCACTCTGCGAACGCCTTCTTCATCTGCTCCCGAATTCCCGCGGGAAGCTCGCCATTGCTGGTCTTGGTTTTACGACGTTTCTTACGGAGCAAAGAAAGAAGCGGTTAGTGCAGGTGACCAGCTGGAAGCAGCAGGACGTACTGTCTCGTGTTCTTCATCATCGTCTCCATTTATGGAAGGTGTCACAGACAAAGACTTGAGGCCACGCTTCCTTTTCGAGCCAATGTTCGGTTCGTAATCTGAGGCTTTGGTTTTACCTTTTTTGGCCTTTCTCGCCCGCGATTCAATATCAGAAGTGGGCGTGCCGCGATTGGATGTTTCTGCGTCCTTGAGAAGCTTGTTGGCAGCGCGCCTCTCTTTCCTATCCTTTGCCCGTTCCGTCAACTCCTGAAGATCCTCTCCTTCTTCTAATGCCTATTACCACGAAATCATCAATACTGTTTAGCATCAGTTGATCAATACCACCAACCAGTGCCCAAGCATCATCACTGAGACCATCATTGTAGCTGACAACATTTCTTCGCCGCTGACCACGACCTTCCACAATTTCCTCAAGCTCCTTAGCTTCAAATGGTTCGTCCGTCCTATAGCAGTCAGGCAGCTCCTCCAGTTGCATGAGTGGTGGAGGCGGTTTGCCGCGCCCACCACTATTGCGCCATGCCTCCAGCGCATCCCGCTCTCGCCTGAGATCCATCTCCCGAAAAATGATAGCTTCTTCATCACTGCGAGCGATGAGTTCATTGAGCTCGTCATCATTCATGTCGCCAGCTTCTTCATTTTCCTCTTCTTGATCGGCTTCAAGAATGGAACGCTAAGGGAGCCTGTTTAACAACTGAGAGGCAGGTGAATGAAAGAGCGTACAAGGAATTCTTCTTGTTCCTCTTGGGTGGATTTGTTGTCGAAACGACCAGCTTGGATAACCTTGTCATCAATGTCGAGTTTGAATCTTGCGCGTTGATACATCGCTTCCTCAACACTTTTCTCCGTAATGAACCGCAGGATAAGCACGGCTTTAGTCTGACCAATGCGATGGGCTCGATCCTGTGCCTGCAGATCCGCATGGGGGTTCCTAAAATCAATTAACATCCAGGTTATAATTCGCATTATAGTGGTGATAGTCTACTCACCAGTCACTATCAAAACTGTTGGGGTGATAAGAATAAACGACATGACGATAAGTAAAGGGAAGATTGCATACATAATAACAGTGTCCGCAGTTTGCAAGTTCAAGCCCAAGCCGCCAGCTCTCGTCGACAAGATAAAAACTTTGTATTCGGAGTCTTTGGCATTGAAAAGTTGAACGAATGATGCACGCTCCTCCGTTTTTGTACCACCGTCCAACCGAAGGTAAGCCCAGTGCATCATTTTGAAAAAGTCCTCCATTATGTCCATGACCTTGGTCATTTGAAAGAAAATCAATGCCTGATGGATAGAGTGAATATCTGCAGAATAGAATAACGTCGATGTGCATACTCTATGGCCCGTGGCAAAAAACTTGGGCAGGACACGATTTAATAACTCTAGCTTTCCCGAGGTCCGCACAAGCTTCTCGTCGATGTACCCGCTGGGACTGATTTTGTCCTCGACACTCTCAAACAGGAAAGGGTGCTGACAAATTTTCCGTAACTGCATGAGCTCATTGCTCAAGCCCTTTATACCAGCATTTTTGCTATGGAAAAAATCAACCATACGCAAGGAAAATAGGAAGTCGGGAAGTGCCCTACCCTTTGACATTTCCATCGGCGATCATCTTATGTTTTTTCATCTGTTTGTACAACTGGCTCTGCAGAGCGCTCATCCTCACTTTGATCACCTTCTCTACCTTGTCCGGCAACTCGCTCTCCACGTCCTTCTTCAACCTGCGGAGCAGGAAAGGACGAAGCACTTTATGCAGGCGACGAATGATAAGCAGCGCCTCTTCCTCATTAAGCTCGATCTTATCACCAGTTCCTGAATTGGCAAACGGGGTGTTGAACCATTCGTCAAAAGATTTGACAGAATTGAAGATCTTCGGCAAAACAAAGTTCAGCAGTGCCCAGAGTTCTGGAAGGTTATTTTGAAGCGGCGTGCCAGTAAGAATGAGACGGAAACGTGAATGATAGTAGGTCGATAGAGTCTGGGATAGTTTTGATTGTGTATTTTTCATTCGATGTCCTTCATCTGAGGCAAAGTCAATATGAGTTCTGTCCCCGAAACATCTTATAACTAACCGATGATCATGTGTACCCACTTGATCTTGCTGAGATGGGGACGATCTTTTATGATATATTCGTACGTGGTCAGCAAAACTTGAAAATGACCGACACGGAGTTCGCCTTGCAAAGCGCGACGCTGTGCAGGATTGCCCTTATATGAGATAGCCTTGACTTGAGGAGCCCATTTTGCAAATTCTCCCGACCAGTTCGTCATTGTAGAGAGGGGGACAATGACAAGGTAGGGACCCCTTTGACGCTTGACTTCGATGAGGAAAGTAATGAGAGATATTGTCTGAATGGTTTTCCCGAGACCCTAGTTCGAACAATTGGTATACTCAAATGGTAGGTAAGGTAGAAAGACGCATACCATTTCATCGGCAAGAATACCGTTCAGTTTGTTGTTGTACAGACTTACCATCCATTGGAGGCCCTTCAGCTGATACTCTTTCAAAGTGCCTCCAACAAGCAAGCTAGGCTGTCTTGTAACCCTCTCCGATATACGATGGGCAATGGCGTAATAATCCACCTTTCTCTTGTCGTCGCCGTCATCCTCGAGGGCCTGCGCCCCATAGGTAGCCTCGCTCACAGGCCCGTCTTCCTGGTCGAAATCTATACTAGGCCCACTCTCGTCCTGTTGGGCTCGAACAGCTTGAGCAAGAGAGTCCAGGTATGCGTCCGTCTGCCGAAGCAAATGTGTGATCCTCGTATCTTTAGCCGTATCGATGAGTTTCATGTAGGCCTCCTCATCATCTGCCTTAAGGGCCTTCAAACGCTCCTTTGAAATGCGTTCGATACGTTTCTGCTCCTCTCTTTCGGTAAATTGGTGGAAGCTAAGAACTGCGCGACCCAGCCTTAACACCCGATCTGAAGCGATGCGGTTAACACCCATGAGCTCACGCCCATGGTGACAAATAATATTGATTTGCTCGACATGCTTGAACTTGGCGCGACGCTCTCGATCTGTACGCTGTTGCCTCTCGGCTTGCTCAGTTGTCTGCGCGTCGTGCAAGGTAGGTTTACGAATGCGGCGGAAATCGAGGCGGCTTAGTGGGAGCATGGAGCTATGGTTCAGGCGCTCCGCGACCTGCGCACGCATTGATCTTTGTTTCTCAAGCATTCTAAGGGATTTGAGTTCTATGACAGCCCGAAGTTTGCCATGAGCATTAGGGCTGGGATGAAGCAGAGCATTAAGTTGGTTAATCCCATTTTGCTGTTGACCGATAATTGCGCCAGTGCCCTTGTTCTCCTTACTACTCTCATTCAAATCAAAGTTATCGTCAAACGAGCCATCGCCCAGAGTCGAAGGTAAGACTTCAAGCTCCCGTATACGTTGCTGTATGCGAGCTGCAATATAACGGTCCCGCTCATTCAGAATTTGATTTGCGTCGAGGCCTGCAGGCATGATGGTAGGAACGATGAGACGTTGTAAGCGCGTCGCAAAGAGCGCTGGATCAGTGTCAGCGCTGCGCTTCAGATGGGTGAACGGATGACGATAGGCGTTGTAAGGATATATTCCGGAGTTTACGTTGTCCTCGAGAAAAGGACCTTTGGGCATATCAGCAGCATTGTACGAGGCTGCCGCCTCCTCGTCAATCTTTATTGTCTCTTCGGGTATAGCAGTAATCGTCGTTGATGCACCCAGTGTTGACTCGCCTTTTGCAACTTTGACGGCGGCGTCAACAATTCGAGATGGTATGTCGGGTCCTTGGAGAAGCTTTTCAAGATCAGGTATAGCTGTGTTGGGGACACGGATGGCTTGTTGAATGGTCTCTGGAATTGGGAGTCCACGACTTAGAAGTTTGAAGGCATTAATCTGGGCTCGGAGAGCCCCAATCTGATCTTGTGTAAATGATACGGGGGTCTGGGATTGAGGCGGGATGGCTTGGGGAGGAGAAGGACCTGTAAGGGAAGCGGAAGTGGATCCGTTTGTGTGGCCATTGGTCAAGATTGGTTGTTGCTGCTGGGCAGCGTTAGAGGACTGCGTTTGGCCTCTTCCTTGAAGATAGGTTGAATAACTTTGATTTGAGAGTGACCGACGAGATATTCACTTACTTTGGTTTATAGCATGAATGTACTTCACCAAACGCTCCAGCTCATTTGGGTCCTTTTGCCCGTTTGGGTTTTTGCGCAAAAATTCTACACGCTATGCGAGGCGTACACCATGAAATGGTATATGGAATAAATCAAAAGTTACATACCGCCGCCAAGTGCTGCAAATCAGGCGTGGGCTGAGCTCGGAGCTGGCCCTGTTGTTGAGGCATATTCTGAGGCATCATATTGCCTAGCAAAGGTGTGGCCATTGGAGCGGCGATGGAGGGAACCGTCTCCAGTCAGATTTCGACAGTGCAATCAGTCGCGTCCTGCGAGCACACAAAATATCGGGAAATGTCACGCGCTGAACAGAGCGAAAAGACAACGAAGGGCGTTACTGTCACAATGAGTCACACCACAGCCGGTGTCACGTGACGTTCTCTTCACGTCGCGTCATTTGAGACTTGACCCAACGGCACAAGCAAGCATCACATTCATTCACAATGCCGGCAGAACGAGCGGGGGTACGTTGTTCCAATATATATAGGCATCCTGATGCTCAGAGATACATATAGTATACAGTGACCATGTTTCTCATTGACATCTCGCCGTCTATGGGCACCATGAGGTCTGTTGACCTCCCTCCAGGCCCAGATGGCCAGCAACAAACCATTGAAATGACTCATTTGGAGTGGGCGTTGCAGTTTGTAAAGCTCAAGATCCAAGAGATGGTTGTGTGAAACCGTCTGATCCCCTGAATTTCTTTCTTAACACATGTCGCAGATCTTCAACGGCCGAAAGACAGACCAATGCAGCGTTATTCTTTTCGGTTCTGAAGGTACGCTGCACGCCAATAATAATTTATGCTTCTTACTCTCGCATCTAGGAACAAAAAACGTGGTGAATAAACAGAACGGAGGCTACGACCATGTTACGGAATACATTAGCATTGGCCAACCTAATGCTGGAACTTTGTCTAAAATTGACGCCCTCGAACCATCAGACGTTTGTGGAGACCGTTAGCTGTTTTCCAGTTTTACCACGGTGCAAATACTCACTTCAACCCTTCCAGCCATCGACGCTCTGGTCGTCGGTATTGAAACACAAGCTAATTATTTATCGTCAAAAAAGACTTGGACCCGCAAAGTTGTTATGGTCACTGACGGCGAAAGCCCTATTGAGGTCGAAGACTGGGAGACTATTGCCCAAAAAATGGATAATCTCAACGTCAGCTTAACTCTCATGTACGTATCTTATACCGCGTTCTTCTACTTGTACTAAACTTTACAACAGAGGCATCGATTTTGACGATGAAGAATTCGGTTTTATTGAGCCAAACAAGACCTCTATGAAGGTGAACATCTGTTCGTCATACCTGAAGTTTTATTCAGTCAACATCAGAAAGCAAACGAAAAATTCTACCACACATTTACATCAGCGCTCAAGAATGGCGTACTTGGAACATGCGAAGAGGCACTTCAAGAAATAGCGAAACCCGATATAAAACAAACCAAATCTGCTTTGTTAGGAACCGTTCTTCGTCTGGGAGACGTTAATTCCAAGATGGACGAGGCTATTGAGCTCACCGTAAAGACTAGCAAATGTACTGCGCTCACCCGGCCACCTGGTTGGAAAAAGTTTGCCCTTCGTGATCCTATTGATAAAAAAGCAGACGAAGACCCCGATGAAAGCATGGACGTGGAGGGAGATGGCTTAAATGCAAACAAGGCGATTTACGCTCATCTGAAGATGCGCTCAGAGTATCATGTTGATCTCAACGAAGAGGTAGATGAAGGAGACGCGAAAATGCAGGAAGACGATGATAACGATTTTATGGATGAAGATCAGCCTAAAAATAAAACCAAAGACCGACATTTGGAGAAGGTCGAGAACGAGCAGCTTGTCAAAGGATTTAAGTACGGAACAACCTATGCCCCATGTCCAGAAGGTCAGTTCCCTCGACTCTCAACCAAGAAGGGTATCGACCTCTGTGGCTTTTTTCCTGCGAAGAATGTGAGTGCGTTTCACCACATCTTGCTACGCTGTACCACTATCAAAACGTAGTTCCGTCGTGAGCTGAGCATGGGAGAAGTTCAGTACATTTGGGCCGATCCCGGTTCAGCACATCAGCAAGTCGCGTTATCCTCGGTTATTCAGGCAATGTACGAAAAAAATGTTATGGCCATTGCCCGTTGGGTTACTAGGGACGACATGGATCCCAGGATGGGTGTTTTAGCCCCCGTTATGTTTGATGAAGTTGACTGTCTTCTTTGGGTACAGGTTCGTACACCATCGGAGCATATAGCAACAATATTCACTCACTACTACACCCAGATGCCATTTGCCGACGATGTTCGCAAATATACATTTGCATCTTTAGACCATCTGACGTCAAAGAAAGGAGAGATTATCACAGAACATCCATACATTCCAACAGAGGATCAAAAAGATGCAATGGATGAATTTGTGGATGCGATGGATCTTATGACTGCAGGAGAAAAAGACGACGAAGGGTTCGTCGTGTTCCTGGAACTCTGGTGTCTGAAACTGATTGACCAGCCAGGAACCTTCAGCCATGGTTTGATACCTTACAATCATATAACCCTGCCGTCCATAGAATAAAGCAGGCTATGTTCCATTGCGCCGTTGTATCCGACATTAACACCAATCCACTGCCACCCCCTCACCCAGAACTTACGAAATACCTTGAGCCACCTAAACGAGTTTTGAAGCACGCGCAGAATGCCACCGATAAATGCAAGGCGGCATTCAAGGTTAGGCAAGGTGGCCCAATTTCTTCCTTCTGTTTGTCGCTGTCATTCAAGTTATTGCTGTTTTTGTAGTACCAAAAAAGGTCGCCAAGGCACATAAAGGCAATCATGAACATGCAGAAGATGACGACGATAACTTGCTCTTGCTTGACCGCAAACATCCTTCCAGTCACGCTGAACGATCTCAAATGACTGCGACACAAGCGACACCTACGAAACAATCACCAAGTCGATCAAAGACCAACTTGAAAGTAAGTATGAGTGATAGTGAAACGGAAGATGAAGACGAAGAAATGTTGCTCGATAAGAAACCCACAACCCCGCCAAGTGCCGGAAGGGACTACCAACTCTTGCCCACGCCCGCCCGCTCGGCCTCACCGGAAGTCGATCCGGGGCGAGCTCCTGGACGGATCATTGGCTCAACATACCCACTCGCGGATTTTAAAAGAAATATATCTCAAGGAGATGTGGTGACGAAAGCTGTGGAAGATCTGTCGGCGGTCATTACAGAAATTGTCATGCGACCTTTCTCTTCTAGGAGGACCCAAGAGTTACTCGAGTGCATGAGAGCCATGAGGAAAACTTCAGTCGAGGTGAGCTGCACCCGGTCGAATTTTCCATATATAGTCGCTGACGGAACGCTCACAGGAAGATGAGATTGACGCCTGGAACATGTAAGCTTCTCCTAGCTGATCGCATTTGCATGACGTATCATGGTCTTAGGTTTTTAACAAACCTTAAGGGAAAGTGCACTTCACAACCGGGTAATGCTGAATTTTGGAAGCAGGTGCAAGGCGTCGGCCAGCAGCTCGGCTTGATCAGCGCTCAAGAAGCAGAGAAACATGGTGGAACGTCAAAATTTTCCGAAACTGAGGCTGCCGACGTGAGTATTTGCCATCATATCCGACGTCTGACATCCAAAGATTACGTCCTGTTTTCTAGCTCTTGAGCTGAGCTCCATGTATTGATATACCCTTATATTAGCTATTAGCAACACTCTATATGTAAGCTAAATAGATCCTAATCATCTTGCTCGTCATTTGTCGTTTGCTGCACCTCACAATACTGGGGTCTGGCCCTGACTCTTCCCCTGTTGTCATGGCCAATGAACATCTGGCATGACAGGGATTTGCGATCCGTGGCGCAAAAAGCGGGACTTGAACTCAGGCAACCTTGCCGTAAGACTAGGCACAAACTAAAAACCATAAATAGGCCTGCCTTTCATTAGCGAGGCAGCATTGGACTTCTTTTGTTTCCATCATTCGCCTCTCCCCCTCCCTGACGTGATCCCACCATCACCATCATCACCGCACGCGTTAAAATCCAGATTACTTCCGAATGGGCAGCAGGACGGTGAGAACAAGCTCCAGGGTATTTAAAGGCCACCCAACATGAAAGATGTGATATTTATCGACGCCATGGTCAGAGACGCAACAATCAGTCTTCAGAACTACAGAGGCTCTCACCCCCTTCGCGCCCTCGTTGATACCATCTTGTCAGGCATAGAGACTCTAGAACTAGTACATGAAACGCATGGAATCCCACTCCCGCCCCTCGACAATCCTCATAGACCGGCAGTTCTCGAAAACGACCCGACGGTTGCCCATGCCACTCATCTCATCGTCAGTGCAGCGGCTCAACTCATGGCAACTGCTCGGAAGCCCGTCGATACTCTACAGCACTACACACTTGGCATGTATATGACAACGTCGCTTGGCTTCGCTGTTGAGACCCATGTGGCCGACATTTTGAAGAAAGCAGGGCCGCAGGTAAGAACATGTCACATTAGAGTGTCTTGTTTCTTAAGTCACACTCCAGGGCCTGCACACGAAAGAAATTGCTGCAATTAACGGTGTCGATGCCACTAATACTGGTTAGTTGGCCGAATGAACAAGTTTGGTGCTGCTGACAGTTTTAACTCACAGGCCGGGTACTTCGCCATCTCGCTGCACACCACGTGTTCAAAGAAGTTACCCCAAATGTATTCGCGAATAACCACATATCATTGGCTCTAGCAAAGGCCAAGAGCCTAGAAGAAATTGAAAAAGAGTATGTAGTCTGTTTATATTTCAAATCCATTGATATCTCATGGTCAATGCAGCCCATGTAGTCAATATGAAGGTGCTGGAGGAGTTGCTTGGATTGCGCAGGTGTAAGAGTCACACCTTTCTGAAAACTTTTGATGTTAACCGATCAACAGTGCCGACGTATCCTTGAAGAGCTGCACAACGCTCTCGAATTTTTTAATCAACCCAAGAGGCAGGAATGCCTCATTTAACATTGCAATGAATGAGACACTGTCACTTTGGGAATGGTTGAAGAGACCAGATAACTTCATGCGTCATCGGCGATTTATCGAGGCGATGAAAGGTGCAGCAGCTCATTACCCACCCGAGCTCTATACCACAGGTATTTTACTCTTTCAACACTCCGATCAATGCTCAACGTTATTTCCAAGCAATCGATTGGAATGGCCTGAAACCCAACAATGTCGTTGTAGACATCGGTGGGGGTGTGGGCAATGTGACCTTAATCCTCGCCAACAAATATCCACAGTTTCGTTATATCGTGCAAGATCTCGAGAAAGTGTCTCCGGACGCTAGTAAGGTGACTACCAACCTTTATGACCAAAAATCCTCTTCTAAGACATCTGCTCTAGTTCTGGGCAACAACAGCTCCAGACCACATCACAGAAGGTAGAGTAAGATTACAAGGTCGGTAACGCATCCGTCCTCAAAGTTAGTAGCTCATCGGTTTACCAAGCGCATGACTTCTTTACTCCACAACCTGTCAAGAAAGCTGCAGTATATTTCATGCGCTTCATCCTGCATGACTGGCCTGACGCTGAAAGCATGAAGCTCCTAAGAAACATCCGTGAAGCTGCCAGTCCCTTCTCCAAGCTTATAATATTCGACATCGTCCTTTCACATGCATGCCGAACGAAGAAACCGGTAATAAACGGCTCCAGCGAAAGAATGACACCCGCCGAGATTCTCCCAGAAGGAATTGACTGGGCCACCTCCATCGACTTACAGGTGACTGCATACTTTTGTCCATCGTATTTAGTGCTACGATGCTGACGTCTATTAGATGCTCAGTTTGTTCAACGCACGTGAACGGACTTTAGACGAGTTCATTGCGCTTGGCGAAGGGTCGGGCTGGAAGTTTGAAGCCCTGAAGCCTGGAAGACCCTTATCAGCGTTGGTTTTCTCACCTGCATGATCTATCACGACAGTTGGCAACCGTTGCTTCGGCCCAGAACGAGTGGCAACAGACCCCATGTTGCACGAACATTAGACATAGATTAGATATTTGGAACGAAAAGGTGTTATGTATCAGCAGGACTGCTTTCTTTCGTTATACCCTCATTATTTAGATTTTAGACTGGTGGGCTTGTATGTGGAATGTGCAATACCAGGGGTACACCCCGTTGCGAACTTCGGGGAGAACCTTCTAAGCCCGACAGCACATTCTCGAAAGGGTCAGCTGGAACGGTCGGTTATGAGCGCAACATACTGCCGCCGGTTCAGCAGTCCCTGAAACCAGTCTACAATCTCCGCGTCCTAAGCATTTTTTGACATTTGATTCGCTGCTACACTTGTGCAGGGATGCTCCATACCATCATTTCATTTGCTCAGGTCTGCGCATACCTGTCTCAGCACCAGGTCTACGCATATAATCTTTTGAATATCGCATGGCACCCCGAATCATTTCGTAGAAAGATGCGAAGCGTATTTTTCACATGAACAAACGGGCCAGATGGCTACAAAGGGCGTATTTAAATTAGACACAATCAAACATCTCGACGATCTCACATAAACCCCATGTAGAAATGCTCTCACCAGTGCCAATACCGAGCCGTTTTGCCACAGTGAGTAAATTTCTGTGAGAAAGGCCCGTTGACACCAGTGCTTATTGATTTCGCAGAAGGCCGAAAAGGTTTCTAGGGGGTTTTTTTATACAAAATAAGACAAATGATTATTAGGCACAGGACGCTGTTGGGTTGGCGTTGATTTAATTTCTTCCCCACCACCCACCTAACAGACTACTCAATCCACCCCGACTGAGCGCTTGAGGTTCCGGAGTAGGGGCTCTGACTTCCTCTACTTCCACTTTTGCTTTAGCAGTCGATTTCTTCTCCTTGTCGATGACGGGGCTCAACAGCGCGCGAGGAACAGGGATCTAATAGATGATATATTAGGTGTGGTCCAAGAAAAAGAAAAAGAAAACCCAACCTCCTGGCCTTTGAGAAGGATATTCTGGCATCAATAGCTGCAGCCAAGTCAGGACTGTCGTCTACTATGCTAAGCATTCGCATCTGGTCAAGGCTCTGTATGATGGTGTCAAGTAGTTTGACTATGGCAGGGTATAATCTGCTATCAACTTGCTCTGTTTTGATCTTCTTGGATTTCTCAGGTATCTTGAGAGCAGCCTTGTTTTGTGTAGCTGCGGAGGTGGCAAAGAGAACGGAGATCAAAAGGAGGTCCCGTTGGATTCGTCGTGACAAAAGCTGATAGACGATATATGCGTGAACAAAGTGAATGTCGCGGCTACCCGCTGCAACAATTCCAGCAGATGATGTACTTCCACTCAACTAAAATTGTGATTAGAACTGTATTTCACTTGGGGTTCTGCGAGCCGAAGACCTACCTGTTGTGCTTCCACAAGTTTTCTTGCCACCTCTTCCGCATCGCTCAGCGCGAGCAAAATCGCGTCGTAAGCAGCAACGCCTTTCTTCGAACCTTTGTCTTTCCTTTCCCCCTTCTTATCGCCTTCCAACCTTGATTCAGCCTCTTGCACCTTCAGTAAGACATCCACTAGCTCGGGGTTTCTCACTGGTACGGGCTTTTCTTCCCAAATCAACTCCGCCAACTTCTTCCTGTCTTCATCGCCTATACTCTCCTTCGCAAGCTTCCCTAACAGCTCACCACATCCCTGCACAAGCTCTTCCTTCCACCTCTTACTCACATCTTTGACGATCGCGTCCACATCATACGCTCTCTCCATTCCAAGCTCGTGGGCACAGTGTCTAATCTCTGGGCCAATCTCATCCGCAAACAGGACGTATAACGCCTGCTGTCTGCTCGTACCGGCATGCTGCGCAAGCGCATCCAACAACTCCCTTGCGACGCTCAACTGGGCAAGTGCGTCTTCAAAATCATCCCGGTAACGGAGAAACCGACCGTTAATAATTAGGGTGTACACCGTTGCTTGGAGAAGATGGGCGGTGCTCAGGCGTCCAGAAGAATGCAGGGTTTGGCAGTGAGAGAGGAGTTGAGTGGACCAGTGGATAGCGCGACGGAAGCGTGAGGTCGCTCTATGCCTGAGAGCGCCTGCATGGTCCTCATTAGAGGGCTTGAGGGCTTGAGATAAGATATCTTGAGAGTAGGCCCAGGCACGTTCCGCTTCCAGTAAAATGAGTTGCAAGCTGCGGGTGGATATTGTTAGAAATATAAAATAAATGGGGGTGCAAACGTACTGTCCCTCCTTGATTATGTCCAGAGTAAGGGGTGGAAGTTTTTTAAAATCGCGACCTTTCCCATGGGTCATTTTGAGCGTTGAACGGAGACGGTGTGTACGATTTGCACAATGCTTCCTATACGGCAAAAGGGTTATTTAAAAAAACAGTTGGAGATAGTGCTGTGACATACCTATAGCGAGGAAAATCGTTATATCGCAACCCATATGCGCTTCTCTGCTCGTTCGCGAGCTGCAATGCTGTTTTTTTTTTGTTCCCTCATGAACAACCGTTATCATCAAGCAAGTAAAGTACAAGAATACCTGTGAAATGCAATACTTCGTCTGTCATTGCTGTTGAGTTTACTGTGGTCGGGGTTGTAGTCCAACTTAGATTCCGATCAGCGATCATATCACATACGCTCCCGCTCTTTCAACATAACATTACAGTAGACTCTTTCTGTCATCTCCACTATATCTATCAAATGGAGACCGACCTCCTTCCACCCACGCTTCAGAACATATTGGACCAGACAACTCTCAAGTGGATTTTTTGCGGTATGTCTTATTTTTCTTTTTTCTTTTGTGCCACCCGCAGGAGTGTTTAATCAACTCTACTGTGATACTTTATACACAGGTGGAAAGGGTGGTGTAGGCAAGTATCAAATGCTCTGTTTCCACTTTTACGCGGTGTTTTACCGTTTCATACTAGGCAAAACCACGACCTCGTGCTCGCTCGCGATCCAACTTGCCAAAGTTCGCCAGTCCGTCTTGTTAATCGTATGTCCCTTCTCCTCATCCGATCCGATCCTCAACATGAACTAAATATGTCCTTTCCCTTTCCTATTGTATCTTGCATTGCGCGCTCTGCGTGAAAGTCAACCGACCCCGCACACAATCTTTCCGACGCTTTTGGCCAAAAATTCTCGAAGGATGCGACCAAAGTCAACGGATTTGATAACCTGTTTGCAATGGAGATCGACCCTACCAGTTCCATTCAGGAAATGGTTGAGCAATGTGTGTGCCCTTATGGTTTGCGAGGGCATCAGTAATTGACTTGCCCAACTCCACCTAGCCGACTCGAATGGTATGATGGGCTCGATGATGCAAGACCTCGCATTTGCTATTCCTGGCGTTGATGAAGCCATGTCTTTCGCTGAAATTATGAAGTGTGTTGTATCTTTCCACTATTTTTCGACCTATTTCTTAGCGTCTTCTCATGATTGTAGACATGTTAAATCCATGGAATATTCCGTCATTGTATTTGACACCGCACCAACAGGGCATACGTTGCGATTTCTCTCGTTTCCAACTGTATTAGAAAAAGCACTTGGAAAGCTGTCTTCGCTTGGTTCACGATTCGGGCCTATGATCTCGCAGGTGTGTTTACCACCGAAAAAATTGCACTGGAATTCATTGTCTCGCAAAAATCAGATGTCAAGCATGATGGGTGGCGAGGCAGGTTCGCAAGAAGACATGTTTGCGAAACTAGAAGCGATGCGTGCGGTTATCACCGAAGTTAACACGCAGTTCAAAGACCCCGTATGTCTTTAATTCTCGGTATATAAAAGTGGTCGCATCTGACCTCGGTATAGGAAAAGACAACTTTTGTCTGTGTCTGCATTTCCGAGTTCTTGTCCCTGTACGAGACGGAGCGGCTAGTGCAAGAGCTCACAACATATGAGATTGACACGCACAACATCGTTGTTAATCAGCTGCTGTTCCCAAAAAAATGTAAAGTACTAGATTGGTCGCTTCTTTTACAGGTCAAACTGATGGGGTTTATACAGCATCGCACTGCGAGCACTGCTCTGTGAGGCATAAGATGCAGCAAAAGTATTTGATGGAGGCACATGAACTTTATGACGAGTTCTTCCATATTATACAGCTGCCTCTTCTGACAGAGGAGGTTCGTGGGCCGGAGAAGCTGAAAGATTTTAGTAAGATGCTTGTACAACCGTATGTACCACCCCAGGATTGAGGTTGGCATTATGATTGGATAATAGTGCTATTGAAACATGTCGTGCACAATCCATCAGAGTCATCCAGGACGAATAAAATCCCACAGCTCCCATTGGCCAGCGCCTTTACAGCAGAACAAATACAGTCAAACAAATCAGTCAGAAATGCATGGCCAGGTTTGTTTATCTCTCTAGAACTACATAGAACAAAGCTATAGACTTCTCCGGTATACCACCAATGTCGCTACATTTTGCCGCACGTCTGGCGCATGCCTCTAGATTCAGTGCACTCCCTTTTCTATATCCCTGCTGTGCTGTGACAACCGGTGCAACCCGACGAGCTATGATGTCTGCCTATCGACCGCAGCCCGAGTTATCGAGTCCAGCGGCTGCCGCACCCTCAACATCCTCTGGGTCGACACTCAACTCGGCATCAGTGTCAGCGACTGGTCCGGCGCCACTGCTGACGGATGCCGCTGCACCGCAGGTCGCAGCCCGACCTCCACCTCTGCCCAAAGTAGAAAAGGCGCGACCACAGATCAAGTCTTCGAAGGCTGTATTAACCATTGTGAGTGGTTTGTAGATGGTCGTGTTGCGGAAAGTGATAAACAATCTATATCCAGACGTCAACGGCAGTGTCACGACTGCTGGGGCTATTACGAGGTCCGACGCCTCAACTAATACGGATAGGTGTGAAAAACAAGGGATGCGCGGGGTTGTCGTATCATTTAGAATACGTGGAGGAGCCTGGCAAGTTTGATGAAGTGGTGGAGCAGGATGGCGTGCGAGTGTTGATTGATAGCAAGGCGCTGTTCTCGATCATAGGCAGTGAGATGGATTGGATAGAAGATGATTTGAGGTGAGTTTTTTTTGTGTATTTTGTTCAATTACTAAATTACTTTCTGAAGCTGCAAATTTTCATTTAAGAATCCGAATATCAAGGATGCATGTGGATGCGGAGAATCGTTTGCAGTTGGGCATTAATCATCCACTACGTCATGTGATCCTGATGTTCCCGCGTTGATTGGCGGTGACATCATGTTTAGTCAGCTTTATATAATAGAACCATCAAGTCTCCATAGTTTTCTGTGAATTTCTCTGAATCATCATGGACTTTTTCAGCGCCGTCAGAGACGGTGACCAGCCCACTGCCCCCACTACCCTACCCGATGTCCAGGTATTCGCAAACGCTGTGGAACAGAGATACGGCTCACATAACGTCATTCGTGCTCGTCTTACGCCTGTCAAAGAGATAATCCCGCCTGCTTCTATCGCTACAATGTCCCCTGCTCCATCGCCACAAGACAATTTCCTCTCAGTGCCTCCCTCTGACCTCGCTCCTTATATCTCCGACGATAATACTCTCATCGTCGACATTCGTCCTCATGCCGCATATTCTGATGCTCGTCTCCCACGTGCTCTCTCTCTTTCTGTGCCGTCAACCCTTCTCAAGCGTCCTCTTTTTTCCTTGGAAAAATTGGCTGCTATGCTTCCCTCTCCCTCACATCGCAATCGCTTCTCCGCCTTTCGTTCATCACCTCGTATTCTCGTCTATGACGCAGACGCTCAGGGCATACCACCATCCTCCAATATCTGTGGCCTCCTTCGCAAATTCAAAGCAGCTTCTTATTCTGGTGAACTTGTCTGGCTTCGTGGCGGCTTTCAGGCCGTATGGCGTGAGCAAAGACATTTAGTAGATATAGGTCCCCCTTCAGATGACAACGACGAAGACGAATACCATGGCCAATCGCAGATAAACCCATCACCTCCTGTCGTTCTTCGACCAAAGAACCTCCCAATGTCAGCCTTCGCACTCTCCTCTACAACTGTTGCCAACAACAGGGGCTCTATCAACACTACCCATAGCAGCCTTAACACTCGTCGTCCTTTTGTAACTCACCACCATTCCATCCCCATGAAAGCATCTCTCTCCTTGCCGCCTCCTAACTCATTATCCTGTAGACCAGCCGCCAATCCCTTCTTTGACACTATTCGACAGAATGTAGAACTATCTCAGGGCATAACTGAGCGTATTCCCCTACGCCTGGCTCCTCGTGTTCGCCGTAGATTGAAAGATCTGCCATTTTCATGGCTTCAAGAAATAGCAAAACGTGCCGATCTTGCTCCCCAAACACATCATCAACATCGAAATCCATCGCGTTCGCATTCACGTTCACATACTCATCGTAACGCTCTTCTTTCTCGCTCACATTCAAACTACACTAGTTACGAGTCAAGCTCTTCATCTCAGTCTTCCTCAAGTACGGAATCATCCGATTCTGACTCTGGCCCGTCTCCGGCTTTCGTCGAGGAAGGAACTGAGGCGCTCGCAATGCAATTTTACCGCATTGAACTCGCAGAGCAGCGTCGTCTTATGGGTGTCATGGAACATCATTCCAAAGAAAGTGGCCGTGAGGTCGTCGATGGAAAGGTAATTGAACAGACCCATACAAACCTAGCATTTCCATTCAGCATCACCGCAGGTGTGGAAAAGGGCGCAAAAAATCGGTGCGTGTGTCTCCGAGACTTGACGACGCATGCTGAGATCTTCGCTTTGGGTTTCCGAACATCAGGTATAGACATATCTGGCCTTTCGAACACGCACGTGTTCGCTTGCAGAATGTTGTCGACGCAGATAAAAAAGCGTCGAAGAGCGAAGATGACTATGTGAATGCGTCATATATACAACCACTGGGCACAAATCGGAGGTACATTGCCACGCAAGGTCCGCTTGAAGAGACATTTGAGGATTTTTGGCGGTATATCCTTATCTCTCTCTCATCATAATAGTTACTTATGATGGGCGTTCCGAAAAGGCTGACATGGCAACAAAATGTGCACGTCATCATTATGCTCACGAAAGAGATTGAAGGCGGCATGGTTAAATGTGGCGCCTACTGGGTCGACACCGTCAACCCTCCTCCAGAACGTTCTTTTGGACCTCTTCGTCTGAAACTTGTCAGCAAAGTCGGGCTTCCCGCCGCCATAGACCTCATGTCAGATTCCGACGATGCCCGAGCTGCCTTGGCGGGCCTGCAAGATAATCTCTCCCCAGGTAGTCCTGTTGTAACAAGCCCCTTGGGCGAGGAAGGGGAGAAAACAAAAGGATTGGCTAAAGTAGATGCAGGGAGCGGGATCGCAAACCATGCACTAGGAGGTTGTAGACCTGTTTTGCTCCATTGTAGTGCAGGTGTCGGAAGGACAGGTGGATTTATCACAGTGGATGCTGTCTTAGATGCTGTAAGGAGGGAGTTGCAGGGGAAAAGGGCGAGGGAAAGGGCACAGGTTGTCAAGGATGGCCGTGCAGCAGGCAAGGCGGAAGGACTTACCCAGGAGGCTGAGGACGTCATGGACGTAGACGAGCCTCAACAAGGTATCGCCACAGTACCGCTTCCCGTTTCCCGAAGTATATCAGAAGTTTCGAATGTGGACGGTGACTCTAACGAAGCGCGTGGACTAGTATTGCATGTACCGGCTGTCATTGTGCCCAGTTCCATAAACCAACAGACGAACACCGACTCATACACGAAGGATGTACAAGCTCAACCAGATGTTGCAATGGACGTACAAACACCAATGCAAGCTGGTGGAGCCGATTATAATATGTTCGCATTTTCAGGCTCTAGATTGGAGGCAGGATCCACGAGAAAATGGGCAGAAAATGTCTCCAATGCTTATGAACCATTGGAATCCACGAATGATCGGACTGTGTACGCTACACAGCTGCAGCTTTCACAGTCGCCTGCTGGATATTCGGAACATCCGTCCCCAAGCGCTAGCGTATTATCTGACCGGACTACTCCAGACAGCCTGCGCCCAAGACATCAATCGTCCCCTCAGCTACAACCACGTTTACATCATCCATTGCAGACACATCTAAAAGACAGTTGGGCAGATTATTCAGGTTCTACTTCGTCAGGATCCGGTTCTACTTTTCCTTCTATATCTGATTCGGAGGATAGTAGACGTGTACGCCTTCGTGGAGGTAGCCTAGTGCGAGATAGCTCCCCGTTGGCGACTTCGGTTTCAAGTGGGGGAAGCGAAAAAGAGAAGAATCAACCTTCCGGCCAACAGACTGAGTTGCAAGGCCAGGGGCAAAGGTTCAGAACTTTCTCCGCCCCACATCCTCAAGTGAACCCTTACCCCGCATCTGACTCCAAATAATACTACTGCTCATCATACCCCACACAGAACACAATCTTATCAGCCCGCAACTAATCATAACCATCGTCATCATGCACCTCCTCGTGCATCCACCATCGCAACACCGTCGCAGCTGAACGGTGTCCGGATCCTCAAAACCACACTACGACCACCCTCCGCTGCAACTTCACACCACCACCACACAACGCCTTCACTACAGGCCGCAATTGCTACCCCTCACCCGCCTGCTCCAGCACAAAATATAGGTGTCACACCCTCAGTTTCTTCATATCCTTCCCCGCCGAATACAGCAGTGACCACACCATCTACCGCCCAAGTTCACTTGACTCACCCTCAAACCACTCTTTCTCTGCCCCAATCGGCTCCACATAATGTTACGATGCAAGGTCAACTGACGGCACAGCCTATTCAGACACCTACCTATGTTATACAACAACCGCCGCAACAGCAACTTCTATCACCACGGCAACAGCAAACTGGCGCAGCAATTGGGCAGACAATAGGAAGCTTCACTCTTGGTGTAGCCGGTGGAGCGCTCTCAACTGCCATGGGTGCCGAGCAGGGCAGTGGTGGGGGCATCGGAGGAGCTATCGGAGGAGCACTAGTGAATGGATTCTTTGGTGGCGAAGAAGGCGATTTCGCAAGTTCTCTCGCCGACGGTCTTTCAGCTCCTGGAAACAACGACGCTCAACTTCAACCTGGGTTACAAGGCCAGCCAAATACCGACTATCAAACAATGATCAATACTTTGATTCAGCAGCAGCAATCGGCACTACAACAGCCTGGCATTGATTACCAGGCGCAACTGCAACAACAGATACTGGCTGCTCAGCAGCCGACGCCCGGCATAGTTCCCAGTCAGAACAATGTGGCCACAACCGCATACATAAATGCATACAACGCCCAGATGCAGGCTAATGCTGGAGCCCAGGCGCAGCAAACCCAGGCGCTGTTACAGGCCGCCGCTTATCAGCAACAACTCCAACAGCAACAACTCCAACAGCAACAACAACTTCAGCTTCAGCTTCAACAGCAGCAAGCTTTGCAGCAGCAGTCGTTGTTGATGCAACAACAACAATCTCAAGAGCAGCAAGAGGCGCCGTTGGCGACGTTCCTCTCAGGAATGGGTCAGACGTTTTCGAGCTTTGGGGGCTCTGGCGATGGCGGAGATATGGCTGCGGCCGCCTCGGATGGTGGTGGTGGTGTTGTGTCATTCTTCACTGACATGGTATCATCAGAATGAAGAGTTAGGTTTCGTCGTTTATCCGTCCTAATACTTTCGTTATGCTTTGACCGTGTTTCTGATCATGAGGGACATATTGTAAGCTTATGAAAAGAAGTGTAATACATTTTAGTTTAGGTTATGGTGCGAGAGCTAAAACTTCACAGAAGGAACTATCTAATCATCCTCGAACATGGACGCCTCCTTATCCTCATCCTCGTCATCATCTGACAAGATCTCTATATATTTCTTGGGTGCTGATCGAGCTGCTCTTGCAGGCGCCGACTTTTTCGCCGGAGGAAGGCTGTCGAAATCGTCATCGCTGCCACTGCCACTGCCCGAAGTGATCTTTGTAGCTTTGGCCTTGGCTTTTGACTTCGGAGGCGAGGCGGGTTTCATGCTCTTTGAAATTTTTCTCGCAACAGGCGCCGGTGTTTTCTCAAAGAAGTCCGTCACTTTCTTCTTCTTGGCGGCAGGTTTGGCGGGTAGGTCATCGTCAGAGCCTTCCGAAAGTGCTGGGCTGCGGTGTACATGAATCAAAACGGACGCACTAGCTAGGGTCTACAAGGAGCACTACCTTTTGCGCTTCAATGATTCCACAGCTTTTCCCTTTCCTTTCTCGGCCGTAGGACCCGCCGAAATTGGGAGATCTGTGTCCTCGTCATCTTTATTCTTGGTGCTGGCGCCACTGCTGGAAGGGGAGGAACGTCAAATTAATGGGCAGAACTTCAGCTACTGGTCACCCACACTATTCGTTTTGATGACCCTTTCGTCTTTCCCGTAGCTTTTGATGGCAAAACAGCCACCTCATCGTCGGAATCTGAATCAGGCTTAGCCGTGATTCTCTTCTTAGTCGGGGGTCTGGGGATATCTTCGTCGTCATCAGATTCGTCCTTTATGGGATTCTTCGTCGCCTTGCGCTTTGCAACATTAGATCGTGGCTTGGAATCCCCCTTCGCATTCATGTCCGCATCTGCATCTTTATTTGCACTGGGGGCAGGCTTCGGGCGGCTAGGTGCTGCTACCTTTCGTTTTGTAGGGGCCTTGATAGGCTTGAAGTCGTCGTCATCAGAACCAGTCCGTCCGGTTCCGATAGACTTCCTCGTTTGTAGTACCGCGGGTTTGCGTTTCCCTTTACCCTGGGCATCTTTCGCGGCAGCATTAGCCCAGATATCGCAGTCGGCCTAGAGATAACATGTGAGTTAAACGATTCGTTCAGCACCTAAGATACGAACCTCCCACTCCTTGAGGAATTTATCCAAGTCCTCATTCCACATCGATTTGGGCGTTTTCTCAAGCAGTAGCCGCAATTCTGCCTCTTTGTCCTCGGCTTGTGCCTTCAATTTCGCAATCTTCTCTTTTGTCAAACTCCAGTTGAGCTTCTCAAGCGCGTTCTGGAGCTCGTCGGCAAGGAAATCCTAGAGCAGATTAAGTAGCAGTGTAATGCAGAACTCCGTACGCACCTTGCGTTTCTGATAGTACGCCAAACGTACTGGATAGAAAGCTTCAACCACCTCTTCGGGCGACTCATAATGGTGGATTTTGCCATCAAAATCGAAACAGATTATGTTGCTAGCGCTGAGCTTGCCCGTTAGTTTAAAGAACTCCATTAAGCCTTGTTCTTCAGCTTTTTTGAGGTCCCTTTCGCTCATGGTAACGACGAAATGCACGTTGGCATTCGCATGATGTTCTTTGAAGTCCTGGGGAAAAAAGAGTTTGAGGAGGGGCGATAGACGCTTCATAAGACTCTAACTTTTACAACACCATCTTGGCCCTTTTCGCCTGTTATCAAAGACTCAAGGAATTTCTTGTATTTCTTGGTCCAAACGTGAACGGGAAGCTCGGTGATTTCGACAGTGGTGTCGTTAATCTTGCGAATCAGACCGGTCACGTCATACTTCTGTTTGGCCACCGGCTTGATTTCGCCTTTGAAGCCGCGCCACCAAGGGTGCATTGGGACCATCTCCTCGCCGTCCATAAGGCGTCGTAAATTGGCGACAATGTCAGAGGGGTTGTAGGCGGGTATATTCGTGCTCCATCCTAACAGAGCAGGTCAATACCTGGTAAGACAGTCTGATAAACTGAGAGGGACTCACCAGTTCCAATACCTTCTGCGCCATTGACCAATACCATAGGTAAAATCGGTATATACCATTCGGGCTCAATGACCATCCCATCATCCTTCTGTGGGGTTAACAATGCGTCGTCGGCGGGGTGGAATATTGCCCTTGCTAATGGCGTTGGCAAAGTGTAGATATACCTCGCAGAGGCATGGTCCTTTCCACCTGAATCGCGCGTACCATACTGACCCTTCGGGGCAAGCAAATTCAAGTTGTTGCTTCCGACAAAATTCTGTGCAAGATTGATGATCGTTTCCGCAAGACTGACTTCACCGTGATGGTAAGCTGACTGTTCTGCAATCCGTCCTATGAGTTGTGCAACCTATATATGCGTAATGAATAGGAGCAAAGAGACACAACTTTATGGGTACAAGACCTTGGCCTCCTTGGTTAAGTTGCGTTTGAAACAGCTCCAAATGACCTTCCGCTGTCCCGGCTTTAAGCCATCAGCAGCAGACGGAATCGAACGAATATTATCCGCCATTGAGAAGAGGATGAGCTCTTTGTTGATAAATTCGGAATACGGAATTTCTTCAAGACGATGGTCAAGGTACGTCCCCGGCTTATTGTGATATATGTATCACTATCACGACGGCGCAATTAAACCAATTTGCTTACCCTGAATTGCCGTAGCCACTCTTTTCTATCGTCTGCCTTCTTTTTGCTAAATGCAAGTTCTATGAGTTCCCGGTCGCCTTCCTGAGTCGGTGCAAACGGAATCATATGCTTTTTCATATTGCTGAAGTATTCGCGTGCATCACTATCCTCGCTAGTCCCCAGACCCTGGAACATGTTAGATACCGGGGATGGAGCAGTTAGAAGGCTACTTACTTTGTAATACTTGACATGCCACTTGTTGGAACCAGGCGTATCCTCTAGCCATTGTTCGTATTCCGGGATAGTAAAAAAATTGATTTTGCGATCGCCTTTCGTAACCTGTGGGCGCTTGAGCTTGGAAGTGATGCCGTTGATTCTAATTTGTACTCACCCGAACAATGGGCGTTACAAACTCCACCAAAAACTCAGGAAGTTTGAGCAGGGAGGGGTAAAAGTGATCCAGAAAGTTAATGATAAGACCTTTGATATGTGAACCATCATGATCCTATAAAAGGTTTAGTGGATAGAAGGAAAGAACACGAGCCAGAAGCTTTACCTGATCGGCCATGATCATGAGTCGTCCATACCGCAAAGTCGACGCGTCTGTGTATGCCTTATTATGCTGCAACCCCATGATCTTCTTGATGTTTTGGATCTCTTCATTCTTCATGATTTGAGCATGGTTCGCCTCGCGGACGTTTAGTAGCTTGCCGCGCAGCGGGAACACACCAAAGTTGTCTCGCCCAACGACACTCAATCCCGCAATAGCCAATGCCTTGGCAGAATCTCCTTCGGTCAAGATCAATGTACAAGATTCTGCGTGCCTTGTTCCCGCATTGTTGGCATCCGAAAGTTTTGTTAATCCGGTCAAACTGTAAAAACCTCGTATTGGTGTACAATAGCGATTTTTAGCGAAAACAGCGTACCGGCTCCGCTTACTGCCATCAGTTCTCTTGATCTGTTGTTCCGCCTTGTATTTTGCCCATTCCAAGATATTGTCCATGATTGGAGACTTCTGGACTGTAACGAAAAACAATCAGATTATGCGATTAACACTACCACAAGTCGACTATACCCTTCTTCAAAAATTCTTCAGTTGGTTGAGGTTTCGTCCCAAACTTCGATACTGGAAGAGTCAGAGTCTCCTTTGTCTGACTGTCGAACGTCGGATTTTCAACCAAGGCGTTCACAAAAATCCACATATGATTCTTGATCTGGAATGGCTTGACTTGGGCAGCTTTGTTCTTCTTCTTGATGGCTGCATCGACGACTTTAACGATTTGATCAGAGATATACGTTACATGGCTTCCGCCCTTCGAAGTCGAGATAGAATTGGCGAAAGACACGTGTTGGAAGTTACCGTCTGAAACAGTGAATGCAATCTCCCAACGAGGACCAAGTTGCTCGTATATAATGGTTGGCTTCGCTGTAGCCGCGCCGCCAGAGTTTTCCGATGCAGCCGCTTGAGCTGATTGCACATACATCTCCACATATTGTTTAAAGTTCTTGATCTTCAGCCGGTCGTCGTTGAGGTATACTTTGACGTCTTTGACGGTGCCGGCCAAGTCAAAAACGCGCTTCCGAAGGAGACTAGCAGTGTCTTCATCAATGGTCTCCATCCCGAAACGTTTGAGATCTGGCCGAAACGTGACTCGAGTGAATTCCTCGCCCTTCGAATTTTTCGTGATTTTGGGCTTCCCACAAACACTCATGTTGTTCGTCCATGTCTGTTTGTACTTTTGCTGCGTGTTCTTGTCTGCTGTCTCAACTGTGAACTCGTGAGAGTAAATGTTGGCCAATTTGGCACCATAGCCGTTACGTCCACCAGTAAGCTTCTTCTCGTCGTCATCGTAGTTGGAGGAGGAAAGAAGATGTCCGAAGATGAGTTCTGGGATATACATCTTCTCCGTGGAGTGCATTTCGATGGGAATCCCTCTGCCATTATTGTAGACTGAAATGGTGCATTCCTCGATGTTAATAGTGATCTTCAAGGTGTCCATTCCGGGATCATTTATCTTAAAGCGATGAGCATGTACACATGGAGGAATAGAGTTATAGCTCACTTTATTGTCAGCCGCGTTTACCAAAATCTCATCAACGATCTTGAAAAACCCGGGCACATATTTGACATATCGATTGACCATATGCTTAGTTTCAGAGTCGTAAGTCCACATGTATTGGGTGACTGTCTCTACGCTTCCAATGTACGAGTCGGGCCGTTTCAAAATGTGCTCTAGTTGAGAAAGCTGATTGAATGTGATCAAACCGCGGTGGTCCACAGATTGTCGTGCCACAAACCTTGGTATACGTTTCCGATACCGTTTTGTTTTTCCCTGGACGAGTGGGATTCTCTTTCTGAGGTAACGACGCGACATCGTCGGCGTCTTCTTCGGTATCTATGCCACTGTCCTCTCCATTGCCATCGCGGTCTGTAAGTACTCTCTTTGGCTTGGGTTTCGAAACTGCTTTTGCTTTTGCCGCGGGTTTTGCAGGTTTCGACGTGGCTGCAGGTTTACTTGGTGCTTTGGTCTAACACGCGGTAAGAAGGTGAAAGATGACAATGTGACAGACATACCTTCTTCACAGGTGCATAGTCTTCTGATTCTGAGCCAGATATGTTGTCAAAGTCGAAATTCTCGCCTTCTGAGGAACTCATTAGACAATGGGTGACTTGATGTGAGGAGATGAAAGGACGCGTTCCGCTATCAACTGGACAGCACGTGATCACGCGCCGCCATAAAGTATGGCTGCCAAACTGGGAGGATATTCTCTCTCTTCTCATCACAACCCTCTTTCTGCCAAAATCCATGCATCATACGCACCCACTACCCCCTTTACATAATCCACCTTCACAAGCTTCACACTCGGGCCACTTATAAAAACCCCAGAAATCCTCTTCCCAAGCAGAATCACCCACTAGCAACTTCCCTTACCTTGACATCAGGTAAACTACCCCTATAACCCCCCATAAGCTTGCTTAGATGGAAAAAAATAACGACTGGACTGGAAAACGCGTCTTTTTCTGGGCGGCCGACGCTCAAGTGAAGTACGGCGTTGTTCTCGAAACCCGCTTCAGCGAGGTTCGTAAATCATTGTTTTATAACCCCGCCTTTCTTAATATTGATCGACAATATACAGGGCACCCAAGTCCTGAAAATTAAACTTGACGGCGGCGATGACCCTGTATCTATACCGTGAGTGCCACTCGCCACCCAACTGCTCACAGCTCAATGTAACATTTCTAGTGCGCTAGGCGTCTCTCCAATGACACAAACATCTCCCCAAACCGTCTAGCCTTGTCACAACAAACAAAACAGAGTGCACCACGGACACCATTTGTATTACCAGTTTCAATAATTCATTCTTGGGCGGTTTATAGACAGTTGCCTCGATTGGACCACATGCTCACATTACACACACTTACTTCACTTCACTTCCCTTTTGGTTCACGGTTTTGCCTTGATCTTGCTTACAATTAAACTCTAAAGGAGTACATGCATCAGTTACTTTGTTGGGCTTAATAAACATCAACTTGCCTTGTATGCTTGCACATCACCCTTGAATTTGGTCACAGTCCCATCTCCGCAGACCCATAACTGAGGAGCAATGACGATTGTTGTCGAAATCAATTCTACAAAACCACATACCTCTTCAGACACGGTTGTTATGAATCTTTCGTCATGGGAGATTATGATAACACCCCCGTTCCATTTTTGCAGAGCCACCATTAACGCATCAAGACCCTACAAACGAAAGCCACGTCAGTGCTCGCCTGACCTCACAAATCACAGACTTCGAACCTCAATATCCAGATGATTGGTAGGCTTAACAAATGATGTAACAAGTAGGAGTTATTATTACATTCCAGAACTGACGCAAGAGGAAGTTGAATGACGTACCTCGTCAAGCAGAAGTACATGAGGCTGCTGCAGCGATAGAGCAGCAAACGCAACTCGTGACTTCTGCCCCCCACTCAGTGTTCCAATTAATTGCATCCTGTGTGAGTGACGGCCGGTCAGATATCTATTAGATTAATCATGGGATCATTTGTAAACGGACCCCGTCATGCCGCTGATTTGAAAGTTCCCGAGATGTGATCTATACTCTTGTTCACTTCTCCCGGGGAACTTGGAAGCTAAAAATTGAACTGGACTCATGGTCGGAATCAAGGAGTCAACATGATGTTGTGCAAAATATCCACTAATAAGGTAAAGGTTAAATATGAGTTCTAAAATCGACCGAAAGGAAGACCAAACGCACATGCGGAGACGTCCATTACGAGTGACATGGCCCGCCATTGTCTTTAGTTCACCTGTAAGTAGCTTGATCCTTGACGTAGAAAATAATGTCAATTAATGATGGACGTTTCAAAAACCCATATCAGACATACAGCGTCGACTTTCCAGCGCCATTAGCGCCAACCATCGCTATGCGGGAATCTAGTCCAACGTCAAAATTGACCCCCTTCAAGACTATTCTATCCGGGGTATAGCCAAATGTCACCTCCGACATCTGCAGAAGTGGCGGTGAAATCTTTTCGGTTTCGGGAAACCTTCGATCATGATGAACAATCAGAGAGTCTGGTGGTCTGACAATGACATACTTAAATCGTTCGACTTCTGCCTCTTCTGGTGGTTGTAGATCAGGCAACTAGCATCGACGTCAGGAATGGACCTTTTCAAATTAAGGTTTCAGAACCTTTTCTAGTATCTTGATTTTCATCTGAGCTTGAGCAGCTGAAAATATGATGTTGAGATACATCCTGAAATTGATGTCAAAGGTCCATAGCTTACCACGATTGGCATTGTACCTCCAGCGATCGATGAAAGCTTGGAGATGTTTACGATATTCCATCTGGGTATCATATTCCTTGCGAAGGTTGCGATCTCGCTCAGACTTGGTCGAGTAGAATTGGGTGAAGTTCCTGATAGCCTTGATTTCAAACACAGCCCGTCGTCTATTAGAAACTCCGCGCACCCCTTATAATAGTCTAATCTTCCAGAGTGTTGATGAACAATATCAGTAGCAATGGCATCTCTGACGAGGGTCATCAGACGAGTTTTAAGAGGCACAGGATGACGCACAGGAACGCTCGATCGTGCGAGCTTTGACAAAAGGTTATTTTTAAGCGTTTCATTGGACTTGAAAAACATACACGACAAGGAGAGTTCCTGGCCATGTTTGAAGGTAATCCTCAAGCCAAGCCAAAGCATTTAGGTCAACTGTTATAACACGATCAATCAAATTTGTAGCGCTCATGATCCAGGTAGAAGCGTACTATGATTAGAAGGTTCGTCGAGCAATAAAAGAGAGGGCTATAAACAGTCAACTAGGATACCACTCTAGCCAAATCGAACTAAAGCGAACCTTGACAAATAAAGCACGAGCCAGAGCCAGCCGCATGCTACAACACAATGGTTATCACAACAATAGCAATAGTCCATCATAGATGTAACATACCGCCAGCCACCACTGAAAAACCTTGTTGGTCTTTGCTGATCCACTTCATCAAAACCCAAGCCTCCAGATGCGCCGAGATGAGTGTCCACATATCCTCAACGAGCAGATCCGAGCCTACCTGCGAGCAATGCAGCGGCACGAGCAGGGCCGCTTGCTGCATCCATGTCAGAGAGACGGGCATGAGTCTCGGCCAATCTGATCGACAGCTCTTCCTTTGCATCCTCAAACCTCTTTTCGTCACCCTCACCCTCAAGCTCTGCTAGTTTTGCATTTAGCATTGCCTCTTCTTTCAGAAGATGGTCCCGCCATACGTCAGCTTTGAGCACCGAGTCGATTGCAAGCGTGTCATCGCCAACAATCTAGCCCAACATCAAACTTGACAGATCAGGGGAACGAAAGATTCATACCTCTTGCTCCACGAACAAGATACTAATGTGAGGAGGAATTGGTACTTCTCGCATGGCGATATGGCGTAGGAGGGTCGATTTTCCAACGCCTAAGACTCTTGTTATTTGTATCAAATACGAGTAGCACTCAAATACTTACCGTTTCGTCCAATAAGCCCATACCGACGGCCATGCGCAAGTGTGAGTGTTGCGCCCGAGCTTTAAAGGTTAGACGAGGGCCAGGCACGACAGAAATAAGAGAGAGCATACAGTATACGGTTAGAAGCAAAGCTAACATCGATGGAAGGCAAGTGTATATCCTTGCTCTTTTGTCTTGAGGCGGCACTGGACTCTAGAGGGTTGATCTAATATTTGGGCGTCAAATAACAACCTGCACAGGGAATATGTGCATATCTGCCTTCATGAACATTTCTTCATAAGTTTGCTATATGCTTGTTGTTAGCACAACACTAGTTCAGTCCAGAAACGATGCCAGACCTGTTTCCGATGAGCATCAAGCAACTTTGAGCCCTCATAGAGATCTCTACGCGCCCGTTTCTCAATCTTCGCCTGAAACAAGACCGTTAGACTGCTACTACCAAAAATAGTTCCGACACTTCTGACTTTCAGTTTGGCTTCCTGCTTTTCAAGTTTCTTGACATCGACCCGTGACGCTCTTTTTTGCACTCTAGATTAGAGTATGACTGCCTAGGAAGACACTCCGATACGTACTTGCCCTTGTTGATTGACTCCAAGTCCACGCCTTCAGAGAGGGCGATAGTATTAGACAATTGGACTTTGCTCATGTCAACAACCTTATCAAGTTTCAAGAGTTTGGGACCGGACCGATCCTTAAGACGCGCTTTGAGCTGATCCTCCAAGAGATCACCCAGTTTGAGCATCAACTTGGCAAGCACGTCCTCACGATCGCCGGCAACAGATGACAGGATATGGTGGGCGACCTGGAGGACATCCTCTTCTTCGCCAGCGTCATCGACAAGGTAGCCTGCGAGATACTGGACAACGACCTCCTCTGTACCAGGAAAGCTAGTCCGGATCTCTTCAGCGATATCTTCGGAAGACATTTAGTGACAGACTGAGGGATATGTATTACATAATGGCTAGTTTCCATGGTCAATATCAAGATCATTGATGG